>QFDD01012134.1:0-12594 GCA_006871305.1 Vachellia collinsii
AGAGAGAGAGAGAGGGAGAGAGGGAGAGAGAGAGAGAGGGAGAGAGGGAGAGAGAGAGAGAGAGACGCCTGAAAAGGAGAGTGAGGACAAGAGTGGAATGACCCTGTGGCTTGTGCCGAACCCAGCAAGACTCTATCAAATATCAACACATACATATATAATTATATATCACGTGAGTTGGGAAAAAACTATTAACTCCGTTTTTTAATACAAAAGATCAATTGATTTTTTAGAGTGATAAAAAAACTAAATAAATTATTTAATTATAACTTACATTTTAAAATATTCATACGTATAGTTAGATTATATATTAGTTCATAATTTAGCTAAATTAATCTGACAATTAATCCTCCACCGTAGCTTGGCAGAACAAAAGCGTATCATCAGCATACATTTGGGTGATTGCTTCACTGTTCCTTGAAACTTCAATTCTTTGCCACCATTTAAAATTTTAATTTCCGCTTGATTTATCATGCAAGAGAGGAAACTGGCACGTAGGAGAAAAAAAGGTATGGCTATAAAGGGTCACCTTACCTTAATTCTTGATAAGGTTTAAACGATACAGTCGGTAAACCATTAACTATGTCATGAAAAGAAACTGTTATAACGCATTGCATGATCAATTGAATCCACCATAATCTGGAAACCCCATCTTTTCCATAACCCTTATGAGAAAATGCCAAGAAACATTGTCATAATAAGCCTTTGCAATATCTAGTTTGGAAGCATACCATCCTATTTTCTTTTTCCTTGTTTTCCTAATGTTTGTAATTCTTCATTCAGAGGCAGTGATTAATTATATTGTCCGATATTAATCTCCCTTTCAAAAAGTCATTTTGCTTAGGAGTAATCGAATCTCCTATCCTTTTCAATCTATTGCATAGAACCATGGAAATAACCTTATAAAGAACATTGCAACGGTTAATTGAAAATATCTATGTAATGTGTGGCCTATATATGTGCATGTGAAACACGGACGGGTTGCTTCGCCTTAATTTGATTCATGTTGATGGAGCCGACAAAATCCATGTGAAAGTTTCTCTATCTTATCTTATTTGGTCAGTTTTCCCTCTCACCCTTACTGTCCACTTTCTGGGCACGTACGTGTTCAACTCTTGTGCCATGGGCCATATCCACTGTCCAATCTAAACCAATGACAACAACAACTCCAGCGTCTTTCATCTGCTCAAGAAGGCCACCATGAACCACATAGTGCAAACATGGGTCTAACTTCTCTCAAAAACTTTTTTCCAAGTATCCCTCAGAAATTTCAAATCTCGTCTGTCCAAACTATTCGTTAGAATCATATAATTAAGGATTATATATGATCAGGAAATAAATCAGGGACTCAACAATCAATCAGAAATTAATCAATTAATAGTTTTAAATAGATGTAAATGTGTAGGCTCCTCACTCCTCAAGTCAAGGAGTTAAGATTATTTTCTCATTCTGAGATATTATTTACAAAAAAGTTTAGATTATTTTCTCATTATCTAATATTACTTTACAAGGAATTCAAATTATTTGCTCATTCTATCTTATTACTTTACACAATCTCAGAGCTCATAGAGAGCCACATCATCTAACTTAAAAAACTGAACTTCAGTCCTTCATTTTGTGATAATCATGACCGTCGGTTCAAACTAGAACCCTGACCGTCTGAGAAGTCATGTCATTTTTATGCATGCGATCATTGTTTTTCATTGTCGAATAGTTCGACGTTCCGTGTATCGGGTTGGCGCAAAAGTTTTAATCAAGTCACTCTTACTATTCCTCTTTATTGTTATTCAATGCCGATAAGTCCCTTTTCTGCTATTCCTCTTAAAAGCATGTTTGGGTTTTCTTCAAAAGCGCTTCTTTTAACCTAAAACCTTGGTTTGGAAAATTGACAGCCAAACATGGCTTTGAATCATATATGATATAATATGAGGGGTGTTATAAAATTATATATAAATGTGGATGTCCATAAACTCTTTGGATTCCTTTTAGGATTTTATCCTTTTAAATGCCTAAACTTAATAACCCCTCCTAACTCTCGAACTTTCACACCTTCCACTTCATAACCCCTTTTCTCTCATGAATGGTTTTTATGAACCTTTATTTTCTAGCTCAAATGTTACATATTGTACTATTATAAAAATTCATTTTGTGTAACTTATGGTTGAGGATGTAAGCCTATAAATAGAGGCTTTGTAATGCACATTGGATGAACACATATGAATAAGAATCACTCTCTTCTTCCTCCCCAATTCTCTCTTGTCTTGCTCATCTCTCTTCATATTCTTTTATTTTCATAAGAAGGGGTAAATTTTTCTAAATTTTAATATTTTTAAAATAACGACCTAACTCGTTCAATTTTGACTGAGATTTTACAGATTACATGTGTATTACATATGATCCATAGACAATCACAGCTTAACCAACACAATATGTCAAATTAAGTTACAAATTCCAACATACAAAATATAATATTAAATAATTATTAATTATTAATTAATGCAGTGTATGAAAGCCGATTATGCGGAAATTATGTATTAGCTAGCATGCCTCATCTGTTCGAGTTTGGACTCATTATCCCATTTTCTTGATGTGATAGCAAAACATTGACGGCCGATCACTGCCGCTGGGGTATTTGCTTATTTATCAGCACTTTCAGTCTCTCCTCCCTTTGCAATCTTGTTTGTGTGATATTACAGTGAGAGAGAATTTTTCCTATAAATAGGACCGATATTAAGTATATTATCATCATAAACAATACCACCTGCCGGATTATAGATTTTTAAACACTCTCTATCCCTCCTTCCTTTGCACTTTTCTCTATGGCTCCATCTGCCCAATTTTCCGGCGAAGTAGTGTTTAACGTGAGGAGGTGTGAACCCGAACTGGTGGCTCCGGCCAAGCCCACCCCTCGTGAAATGAAACTGCTCTCCGACATAGATGATCAAGATGCCTTACGATTTCACACACGATGCATACACTTTTATGGTCACAAACCTTCCATGAAAGGGAAGGACCCAGCTCAGGTGATCAAGAAGGCTCTGTCTCAAGCTCTTGTATTTTATTATCCATTTGCAGGTCGACTCAGGGAAGGACCTGGTCGCAAGCTTATGGTTGACTGTAACGGTGAAGGAGTCATCTTCATTGAAGCCGATGCTGATGTATCTCTTCACCAATTCGGTGACACTCTTCAGCCTCCATTTCCACATCTTGATGAGCTTCTTTATAATGTTCCTGGTTCAGAAGGACTTCTCAACTCTCCCCTCTTACTTATCCAGGTCTTTGATGAGTCTGCCCAACACCTTGAATTTTATTTAGGGTCGGTAATTAATAATGCTTAAATGTGACCGTCATACGACGCTCTCTAGTACCCTGTGCAGGTACGCTTTCTAGGCATTGATTAGAAGCACTCCTTCCATTAATTTACGTTGGGTACTGATGAATCCTTATGAGTAACCAATATGTTATCAAATTTGAACAGTCCCGACCATCAAGAATTGATTTTTATTCTTATTTTCTTAAAATGGGTATTGTATTCAGCATAGAATCTAAACTAAAGAAAATTTCTTAATTATTACTTATGCAAAAAATGAATTTTCACTTAAGAAATTATCATTTGAAGAAAAATAAAATATGGACTATCCAGATTGACCTCTAGTCTCTATTGAACCAGCTGGTTGGTTATACATCATGAGTGATGAGCACCCCAAACTTCTTAGATATGATTTAGATCTTTTTTTTTCCTTGATAATAGAATATATTATTTGGATCTAATCTAGATGGTTCAGGTTTAATTTTTTTTATTGACAATTTCTAAATAAAGAATCAATTTTGTTTTTTTAAAAAAAAATGGTAGTTGATAGATTATCCTTATTTAAATTTTAATCCACTAAAATAGTTATTTTTAAAAAAAATAAATAAATTTGGACCATTTAGATTAGTTATAAACCATATCTAATAGTTTGGGTGCTCATCATCAGTTTTGATGAGCACCAAAACTGGCTCGGTATCTATTATAAGTCATTTTCTAGAACAATTTTTTACCATTAATATAAGTCATTTTGAGAGTCATCAAAATTTAGTTATCAAGTTTACCCTATAATTAATGTTTAAATGTCGTTGCATTTTTCTCTTTCGTTCAAAATCTTATTGATAAAAATAAAGTTTATAATTTTAACAATTCAAAACGAACCTAATAAGTTAGCTATCATTTTTTGATTCATGTGAATTAATTGAAGTGCCCTATCAGAGATATGATTAAGTTGAGTTGTTATTAATATTTTCCAAATATCACCTATTAAGACAGTAATTCTTTATGCTTTTGATGAGTAAAAGTGGAAAATCTTTCCTTTTTTTTTGAGTAAAAAATCTTTCATTTTCAAACAAAGTTAATGAGCTAATTTTCTCTTCTTGATTTAAGCGAGGTTATTAGATGTAACATATATTGAGAATCATTGGAATATATAAGATACAACTAATTGAATTACATTGATAAATTTTTTTGCTTAAATTGGTTAAAGCTTATAGATGTGCAAAACATAAGTTTTAAAGTTTTTCTCGATTTTAATGAAACATGTTGAAAGTGACTTATAAAATATAAATATTTAAAAGTATTTTATACGTAGAATCACAGGTCTCTTCGCTAATGGTTTGACATTTTGTCATAGGTTACACGTCTCAAGTGTGGTGGGTTCATCCTTGCGTACCGCCTAACTCACCCCATGAGTGACGGTGCTGGTATAGTACAATTCCTAAACGCCACGGCGGAGATTGCCGGCGGCAAATGTGAACCTTCGGTTCCTCCGGTATGGCAGAGAGAGCTGCTATTCGCAAGGGACCCGCCTCGAATCACTTGCACGCATCGCGAGTACGAGCAAGTACCTAATAACTACGATCCAATATGGACCCAACAAAGCATGGTTCACCAATCTTTCTTCTTTGGACCCAAAGAGTTGGAGGCCATTCGTCAATTGGTTGAAGAAGAAGCTCAACATGTTACTAGGTTTGAAGCTCTTACGGCTTTCCTCTTGCGTTGTCGTACTAAAGCATTGCAATTAGAACCCTACGAGGAGGTTCGCTTTATGTGTGCCACTAATGTAAGGGGCAAGTCAAATCCTCCATTATTGCCACATGGTTATTATGGCAATGCTTTTGTGTTCCCAGCTTCAGTCACAACCGCAGGCAAGCTCTGTGAGAATCCATTAGGTTATGCCCTAAAGTTGGTGAAGAAGGCGAAAGCTCAGGCAACAATGGAGTATATACAATCTGTGGCTGATCATATGGTCATTAAAGGACGACCTGACTTCAATATTACACCTGGAACGTGGATTTTGTCGGATGCTTCGCGTCTTGGGTTTAGGGAGGTGGATTTTGGGTGGGGTAAGGCAGCGTACGGTGGACCGGCAACTGCTGGAGCTGGCCGCTACCCCGGAGCAAGCTACTATGTTGCAAGTCAGAGTGCAAAAGGAGAGGATGGTATAGTTGTGCCGTACTACTTGCCGCTCAAAGCTATGAAGAGGTTCATTCTCGATATCAAGCGTGTAAAACTAATCAAGCGTTGCTTGTAGCTGCCAGCCTGGCACTATATTATAATTATATTTATTATATACTTGGTCATATATAGAACTTTTATCGTTTTGGGTCACTTGTTTTCTTGAAGCTGGTCATATTAGGATCCATGTTATTGTTGACCGAGTCAAGATGTGTGTTGTTGTTGTCTATTTTTCTGTGTTTGGAGATATTAATGTCATGCTAGTTAGTAAAGAATCTTATCTTTGTGAGTTACGATCATGTATGAATTGATTATGTGAAGGGATGATATATATCCTCACCTAGAAGAGGGTAATTTAGTCATTAGCTCAAAATTAAAATTGACCTAACAGTTTATAACTATAAAAAAAGGCTCTCTAAACTTTTTGTTATCATTCTTAACTGTTGAGATCAAAATTTAGTAGTTTAAATTTATTTATTTATTTTTGTTGTTTAATAATAACTTTGTAATGAATTGAGTCTTAGTCCATGAAATTTACTCAAGTATCTTGTATAAAGAGAGATTTTTTCCCCTTGGTATAACTTACTCATCAAATTCATAAATGAATATACAATTTTATATCTAATTTATTGGCACGTAGATTGTTATTTTATTGTAGTTCTCATTAATGTTACGGGAATGGATTTGCAGAAATCCAATTGTTCAATTCAATTTAGTACAATCTAAAGTGGTCTAGTTAGTCTGTCTAGTCTAAATAAACCATATGATAAAATTGGATCTAGAAAATCTTGAATTATAATATCAACTGTTAGTATTTATTAAGTTGTGATTTGTGTGGATTATTGAGGAAATTGGCGATTGTTAAAGATTGGATTAAGTTTTGAAGGATTTTAGATTGGATTTGTGGCTTAGCTTTTTGGTGAAAAGAACCTTTTTGTGTTGATTTTATTTTATTGGACTATGTTAGACCTTGTTTAAACTTTCTCTTTTATATCATATTAGCTGGTGGACTAGATAGGATTTTATACCAGATGATCTGGTTTGGTTTAGTTAGGTCGGATGAATTTAATTCTAATATTTTGTAACTTGGATGTTATTTTTATTGTTGCTGAGTATTCCTAGAGATTATTTGATAGGAATCCAAAGAGCAATTATATCAATTCAAGTAGATATATTGCTTGGCATTCAAATATCCAGAGAAGCACATGGAAGAAGTTGATTAAATCTTTTTATTTTTATTTTCTATGTAATTTTGTTATTTAAAAAAAGGTTTATTTTTGTATTTAGGAAGATTTGATTTATTTTTTAGATATTTTGAATCATCTTACTAATTTTTAGGATATATTAGTAGTTTATCTTTTAGGATAATATTTTAGTTATATGAATGTCAAATTAGGGATCTCAAGGATATTATCAATATCTTTGATTTAATTTAAGTAGATGACATTATATCTTTTTAATATTTTGAGTTATCTTAGGGCTAGTAAATTTTCTATTTAAGGAGCAAGTTGTATTCAGTTATTGGAGGTTGAATGATAAGTTTTTCCTCAGCAAGTTTTAACTTGTGGTTTGTATTCGGGATAGAATACGGTTGGGTCATGAGAGAGTGATCAACTCTTATGGAGCCTTTTATAGTTAAAGATCTAGAGACGAGTTCCTCTAGGGTTTTAACTGATCGGTCAGGTTGCAAAAGTCTGATCAACTTTTGTGGAGCCTTTTTTTATAGCTAAGGATCTAGAGACAAGTTCCTCTAAGGTTTTAGCTGATCAAATCCTTAACATACGGGGTTGGATCCGTATCATTATTATAGATTTATAATTAAGTTAATGTTTTGGGATGAGCACTGTTAGTATTTTATTGGCTTGACTATGTCTATAAAGTTAAAATGTTGCATCCCGTGAAAAAACTAAATTGAGGTCCTAGACTAATGTAGGTAGTACAATAGATGAAGTCTGGTCTCGTCTGAAATTGGGTTGAAATTTAACTTGCATTGGATCAATGTTGTTTTGTTCAATTTGAAGTCTTCTCCAAACCAAGCCTTGTGTTAGAGACTAACCTGGTCTGATTCGGTGGTTGTACGCCCCTATATATATATATATATATTAAACAGTGATAAGATAAAAAATTATTAAATTTAACGATTGATATAATAAAATTTAAAGTTTTTCATCACAGAAAGAAACAATCGTTAGGGGATTTTAATGATTGTGTACTTTTGTTCCAATTTTAAAGTTTACAGCTACTTCTGCACCAAAGAAAAATTAAGTATAAATTTATGGATTTTTTTACACTTTAACTCTTTTAATAAAATATGTTAGAAATGATTTATAAATAAAAATTTAAGAATGGCAAAGCAAGATGCAATGATGAAGAAGGTACAATGGGAAAGTCATAAGTAGAAAATTGATCATTTAAACTACCCCTTTTAAATAGCATTTACAAAATAAGATCTAAAAAATATAATCGATGATATTTTTATAAATATCAATAGATATTTTAAACCACATGTGAGACGTGCAGGTTAAAACAATTTCTTTTAAACCTGACATAGTTTAAAAATATTATAGAAATTTAAAAATTTTAAATCTTTTAAACGGTATCTTTATCCATACGGTCTAAAAAGCTCTCACTGTTCAAACTGGCCAGCGTTCTCCCTCTTCCTTTGTGTTCTCTGCCTCCTTACAAAAGCGCCTTCTTCAATAACAAGCGCACGAGGCCTTGTCCTTTGTTAAGCACAACCGGTGATTTAATTTATGATTAAATTCATATGACTTTAAAACTAATGTATAATATAATGATGTTGTAAATGCTTTAAAATATATGTTATATTGCCTTCAATATTTAATATAAGAATCAATTAACACTTTTAGAAAGATTAAAGGAGTTAAATAACTTATTTAATTATAACATATATTTTAAAATATTTATGTGTGATCATTATATTATATTTCAGTTTATAAGTAAGATAAATTAATTTGAAAAAAGTGATAAATATATAATGTAATTAACTTTATTAATCTCTTACAAAATAATCAATTGAATCTTATGTTAAAGATTGAGAGTAGCAATAAGTAGTTTATTTAACATTTTGAATCTATGCAAAAAGAATCAAATGATTCATATATTAAGTCACTTTGTATATAATTATATAAGTATATATGGATATTTGATAGAGTTTTGCTAGCTTCGGCACACCCACAAGATCGTTCAACTCTTGTCCTCACTCTCCTTTTCATGCGTCAATTTCTCTCTCCATTAAAATAAGTAAAAATTATTAAATTTATTATCAAATTGAACTAATATTTTTCAATATTGCTCCCGTGAATTGATAACACTAAACATCATCATCATATTAATTTATACTCTCTTGCTACTCTATGGGCATATATGTAAAATATATATATAATTCCCCTTAAAATTAATAAGTATCATGTATAATGATTTGCATAATTAATGTGTATGTTTCATTAATGTTTAAATTCTCTCTGATACATATATCTATATTTGGTATCTTGATAGTACTTTAAACAAAATTACCTCTCAAACAACAGCAGAAGATAATATGTTATGTAGCGCCACAGTGTCATAAGGATATAGATATATACAAGACGAAAATGTTCTGTCTTATCTAGATAAATTTTAAAGGATGTAAAATTAGTTGTAAATTTTTAAAATGCACTTTCTCTGTATGTTCATGGATGGGACCCACAGGTGAAATGTTCTGTCTTAGCTAGTCAAATCCCCACTCTCATCAGATGAAATAAATCATATTTATGTAAATTTTTTTTGTAAATAAAATCTGTTTTATATATGGCAGTATCCACCATTCATTTATTGATATTGTAATATAGGAAACTTCTAATGATAATCACGTCGCAGTGTCCTGTGGGTGGGCGAGGCCAAAGCATATTTAGAGATTGATCTGAGATGGTAGGTGGGGTTATTTTGGAGGATTGAACGGTCCTCTGAAATTGATGCCAAAGCTCCCTGCAATAGTGATTAGAGATGTTTGAATTAGAGTTAAAAGTTATTTTTCTAAAATGATTTACAATTTATAAAGTAAGTTTATCAAATGAATTTTATCTCGACATGAACTTGATTTCTAAATGTCTTGAAGGCAATTTTTTTTTCAACTTCCAGATTGTTGTTGCAAGAAGAAAAGATGCCCTTATGACCTCATTTGTCCTACCCCATAAGCTCCAAATCTAATTCGTCCAAACGATCTAAGAGCTCATAAAGAGTCATGTCATTTAGCTTTAAAAATTGATTCTCACTCGTCAATTTTGTAATAATCACGACTGTCAGTTCAAACCAAAACCCTGGCCATGTGAGAAAATCATTTTCGTTCCCTTCTAACCCTGGAGGAAATGCTAGCGATTGTTATCCACTGTCCAATATTATTGTTGAGGGGGAGATTCACCATGGCTTCACTGGTGGACACCCTTATGGGTTTGTGCTCATTGCTTCCTTAATTGCATCTACCTCTTTCTATCTCTATATTTTGTCCCATATTACGTGAATGCTTTTGAGTTTCTATCGGATCTATCCTTACTTGAAGTTTGAATTTTCCAAGTAACCTGCTATTTAAACTCATGAAAGGATCATATTAATGAAACTTTAAGAAATTTTGTAATCAAAGATAGTCAATATCTTCTCGAGATTAAAATGGTGCAAGGCTACTCATAGTTTCTTGCCTTCTTAGAGACAGATTTTGGCCTTTTCATTGAACTCATTTAATTTGGTGAATTCAATTTAGATATGATTATACTTGTATGAATATTGCTTTAACTGTATAAATTAAACGATGTCAAATCGAGTTTGTTTCCACTTGTCCCCATACAATCTTACAGCATAACTTGTAGATATAACCCAAATTCATGCTCATTGTTGCATTTTATGCTGTCTTAAATTGATTAGAATAGAAGGATGATACCAAAAGACAAAAAAGGTTCCGTGTAGTACACATTTAGCTTTTTTAAAATAATCTAATGGTACACATATGTATTTCATAATATATGTTATGATTAAGTAATTTTTTAATATCTGAAAAATTGTCAACTCACGCTTATACTAATAGCAATGATGCATTTTCTGTGGGTTGGGTTGATAAGCTTGTCTGTTATATTACAATAATTATGGCGATGATGATGATGATGGGGAGGAGGAGGCTAAAATTAACTATAGTTTGATGCCACCAACTTAGCTGCATATGCCTCACGACCACACAATCATTCCTAAAGTGTTCCATCAATCTTAACGAAGAATTCCATCTGATTTAAACAACTAAAAAAATCATAATAATAATAATAATAATAATAATATTATTATTATTATTATTATTATTATTATTATTATTATTATTATTATTATTATTATTATTATTGGGTGTTCACGCAGAGACAATCCGGGCTCACATATTTATAACATGGGGTTAATGGAGCTGTTGCCGTCATTGGTTCAGATTGGACAGTGGATATGGCCCATGGCACAAGAGTTGAACGAGTGTGCCCAGCTGACAGGGTGAGAGGGCGAGCTGACCTAATAAGATAAGAGAGAGAATTTCACATCATCAATAACCCACGTTATAAATGGGTTAACGATTTTATTATTTTTGCCACATTTAAAAACTAGTTAAAATTATTAAATTTATCATAAAATTGAAGTAATTTTCAGTATTAATGCCGTGAACTGATTACACTAAACATCAACATCATGTTAATTTATATTCTCTCACTGGGCATATATGGAAAAAAAAGTATAATACCCCTTAATTAGTGAGTATCATGTATATTAATGATTTACTTAATTAATATGTGTGCGTTTCTTTGTGGCTAGATTCCTATTGGACTGGTGGAGTACACACTTCCCACTGCCATTCAAACCTTGGTGATCCATGCATGGGCCAAATTTCAGATGATTCTGGGACGCAAACAAGAAGATCTACAAAAAAAATTCAAAGAAAGATCCAAAGAGAATATGATAACGGAAACAAGACAGCAGACTCTAGAGAGAGGGAGAGGTGTTAATTAAATGCACATGTCAAACGACAACATATTTAATTTTTGTTGGATAGTGCTGGATACATAACAGCCACAAATAATTAGTGTTTGGAGGTTAATATAACCTTTAATCCAGTATTTTAGTCTTAATATCTCAAGCTTAAAACTAATAATTTAGATCTATCAATCAGTAAAATGGTAGTTGGAAAATAAATATTGGTAAAATAATACATATTTTTATTATATTATAGAAATAGATGTTTTAAATAAAACAAAACTTAAGAGACAAAAATCACTAATTTTAAATTTGAGGAATAAAAATAAAATGTAGAGATTAAAGATTATAGGTTTACATATTCATAACTGTCCCACTAACACTATAAATATTTCGACCTTCCTAGAAAAGAAACCCAACCCAAAGTATAACTCATTATAAACACACTCTCAGACTCTCCTCCCTTTGCAATCTTCCTTTTGTGTGATAGCATGGCTCCACCTGAAGCATTTTCCGGTAATGTAGTGTTTACCACGAGGCGGCACGAACCCGAATTGGTGGCCCCGGCGAAGCCCACCCCTCATGAAATGAAACTGCTCTCCGACATAGATGACCAAGAAGGGTTACGAGTTCAAATACCAATGATACACTTTTACGGTCACAAGCCTTCCATGAAAGGGAAGGACCCAGCTCAAGTGATCAAGAAGGCTCTGTCTCAAGCTCTTGTGTTTTATTATCCATTTGCAGGCAGATTAAGGGAAGGATCTGGTCGCAAGCTTATGGTTGACTGTAATGGAGAAGGAGTCATCTTTACTGAAGCTGATGCTGATATATCTCTTCACCAATTCGGTGACATTCTTCAGCCTCCATTTGCAAATTTCGATGAGCTTCTTTATAAAGTTCCTGGTTCAGAAGGAGTTCTCAACTCTCCCCTCTTAGTTATCCAGGTTTTGATTTTCTCCAACACTTAGATTTAAACTATACTCCCTCTCATCAGTGAATTGACTTTTTTTAAGTACATTAAACTAAACAAGATAAATACATTTAATTAAAATATGGTAATGATCATTTATATACAAGTATGTTCATTTTGTCATAGGTTACACGACTCA
>QFDD01012137.1:0-10924 GCA_006871305.1 Vachellia collinsii
AATGGGTGCTAGGGCTGCATATGAAGAATGAGCTGTAAACCTCAACCTTTTGTCCTCCACCAACATATAAAAAATGTGTTTTTAAGCCTTTCCTCCTTAATGTGCGTTTTTTGTCTTCTCCTTTTTAGCCTCCACCAATATTCTCTGCCCCTTTAACCTAAAGAAACCCTAAGCTCATTAATAAAAACGCATAGCATAACTCAGGGTCCCTTTCTGCAATAAATTTGGCCTGTAATTATCCCCTTTCAGTCCCTACAATTCCAGAAAATACAGTTAAGTCCCAAAACAGCAAGTTCACTAAATAAAGTAATTATTTCCTAGAATCTCCTCATGCTTCATGCAACATTATGCTCATCAAAACTCAATATTTTAGGCCACTTATCTCTACTTTCCATGCCAAAATATATGAATTAATATGATGAAATATGCACTTATCAGCTAGGGCATGAATTTTGGTGGAGATTGAAGTTGGGTTTGAAGTTTGGAAGAGATTTTGGCTTCATATCTTGGTTCTTCTTCTCCATTCTCCTTTCATTCCCTCTTGTTCTTGTATTTGTGCTGTTATATGTATATTTTGTTATGTCTCTCTTGAACATGAGTGGCTAAACACTTTGCTTTAGGATTATTTTGAACCCTTATATGGATTAACTCTTAAATACTCCTCTCCTTTTGTGATTAATGATATATATGTGTTCATTTTACTCTTTACTTAGTGCTTCTAAATGTTTGATCACCATTTAGATGTTGGGTTCACTGATTGATGCTTGAGAGGGCTAGGTTGAGTGTAGAACTTGGGTAAAATGGTGTAGGAACTTGAAATTTGCATGATGAATGGATGGTTTTGTTGACAAGATAGAGGTATACTTGTTAACCTTGCATAGTCACATTAGGATTGGAACTTCAAAATTGGGTTTTATTAATTGTAACAAGAGATTGAGAAATTGATGGAATCAAACACTTGTTCTTCACTTGAGAGAGCTTTTACAAGTAATTTTTGAATCCTAGGTTAGCACATTTATTCATTGAAAGCATCTTTAAGAGGAGGTTAATTGAAGGTTATGAATTACAAGGGGGATGAATAATCCTAGGTCGTCCCATCTTATCCTTGAAGTCCATGAATCACTTTTTTATATTTTTTCTATGCTTAAAAATAGACTTCATTCACTATTGATAATTGTATCGCTCAATTTAGGTGAAAGTGCTATAATCATTGCTTAACCGGGTTTTGGAACCAAATCCTCGTGGGAACCACATAGAGTCACTTTCACATCCATCCTACTATATGTTCAAAAGAAGACAATTCCAATTCACCACACAATAATGCAAAAAACAAATGTTTAAAGTGTATAATCAGCACTTCCAATTCCAAAAGATTAAGTAAAGCAAGAAGAACACTTCAGTTGCTCATTTTATTCTTAATGTCAATGTCAGAGACAGATAGCATTGCAGGGATTATAGTGCAGTAGTAATTTGATTAAATAGAGTATTAAGCTACTGATTCCATCATATGGACGGCACCACTCTGGTCTCAAGCAGGAAAAACATACAACAAACCTAGCAAGAGAAATATTATAGGGATTCATTTCAATTTAATCATTAACAGCATCATTGAGTTGTACATCCTAGAAAACAGTAATAAAGGAACAATTACATATAAGCCACATGCTTTAGCTTCCTTCCTTAGAAAAGCTACAATTTTATCTCAAAGATGACAAGAGGTAAGCTCTACTTTCTGATTTGTCTAAAGATGAGAAAGCAGAGAAATTCCTACCCCCTTCCATTTGCCTCCTTTAGTTTCTTCAAGAAATAAAAAGAAAAGCTTTTTCATGAGCTAACCAAAATAATAGAAAAGAGAAGAGTACCTTGGAGCAACCACCGAATCTTCACAAGTGAAGGATGAAGGCGATGGACGACGGGCCGATGACGACATTAGTGAAACTCGAAGGGGACCACACTCTGTGACTGAAGACTAGAATGAAGCAATGAAGCAAACCTAGGCGTGTGAAATTTTTCTTAAATCTGGTGCGAATGAAGTTTCAGTTTTGATGGGAAATGAAAAAATTGGAGCATAGAAATTGGTTAAAGAATATAAGATTCTAATTGCATTAGTAAATGTGAAATGGCTCACTTGGTGCAAAAATGCGTATTGAATTTGACATCAGGAAAGGTGTTTGAATCCTGCCAATGTCAATAGGTTCTTTACTTTTTAAAAAAAAAAAAAATTAGCACCATCCACAAAAAGGCCAAATGAAACACAATAGCCTCCCCAAGACACTTGACTTCTACAAGCATGAGACCAAACCAACTAAAGTGTCCTATGCATACTATGTTACAAAAGAAAATATAAATATAAAATTTTAACATATAACAAATTCTAATTAACTAACTTTAAAATAAGAAAATAAAATATCAATTTAAAATTTAGTTATGTCTTTCTCATATGCCTTAATTAATTATATTATTTCCCCAAATTATATTATTCATTCATGACTCTCTCTTTAATAAGCATTTATCATAAAATAGTATCAATTTTTAAAGTTAACTATACTCACATGAAATTATAATTAAGAGAACTATACTTTCTCATATGTTTAATTGAATTATTCTTCTAAAATATATTAATTACATCCCCCTCTCCCACATGTCACACTATCTCTCCCTTCCCATCTCTCTCCATATCTCACAAGCACATATTCTCCATCTCATACTTCTCCTCTCTTTCCCTACATATCTCACACACTTCCTTTCCTCACACAAATATTGTCTCTTTAATTATCTCTCACACACATTAGCATGCATAGTTATAATATATCTTTTATATACACACTTCATTTCCTTCCTTTTCCCCCACCTACACATGTAAATATACCGCATTATACATACCACTAATTATCTCTCTTACACAGCGAATTACTATTTTTAATAACATACTACATTACTAAATAAAATATATTGCAAAAATATATCAGTTTCTAAAAAAAATTTAAAAAAAATTGTGGAAAAAAACCATTTGTCGCATCTGAAAGCACTCTTTAGTGGCGACAAAAAAGTCACCGCCAAAAACCATTTTCAATAGCGATACAAATGTCACCACTAAATCACACTTTCAGTGGCGACTTACATACGTCACCGCTAAAAACCCTATTCAGCGGTGACAAAGGGTGTCACCGCTGAATACTACTTTCAATGGCTACACGAATGTCGCCGCTGAAGACTCCTTTCAGCAGCGACATAAACATGTCACCACTGAAAGTCAAACTTTCAACGGCGACAAATAGAGTCGCCGCTGAAAGTCTGACTTTCAGTGGTGACTCTATTTGTCGCGACTTTTAGTGGCGACTTCTTTTGTCGCCAACAAAAGTTATCACCGAAAGTAATTTTTTTTGTTGTGTGCGTTGTTACTTGAATTGAACGGTTTGGAATAAATGATGAACCAAAAGATAATTTTTGCTATGAAGCCGAAAATTACAAAGGAGTGTTTAAGTGAAAACCTCTTCAACAAACAACCCTTAAATGGGCAATGGTTTGTGAAGTTTCCATGGTTACGTGTACTGTTAAGTGCTTAAGGCAAAGTTTTTGTTTGAGTACCTTATAGAGGGTACACTATTATATGGAATTTATGGTATATACGTACCTTAAGATAGAATTATTTGAGTATATTTGTGGAATAGGACTTAATGGGATAGAATTCAAGTTAGATTATGTAAATGAAAATAAGCTGTTAGAGTTATTTATTGTCAAAAAGTATTTAAGAAAAAGTTTTATCGTACTGCTATAAGATCAATAATGTATATGGTACTAAATGTTGGGTTTTAAAGAGACACTATGAGCATAAAATGGGATAGTCAAGATGGTGATGTTGAAATGTATATGTGACCATATGTCACACCCGTTCCTTAACACTGCCCATTATAAATCCATCTAGGCATAATAGTCAAACATATTCCATAAAATTATTTTTTATCCACATTTGTTAGAATGAGATTTTCCAAAAATTTTAATCTTTTTAAACAACTTTTATATAAAGTTGTTTTCAGAGGATCCACTGAGTCAAGTTTGATCCTAGGTTCTATGGATTATGGGCCCACCACACTTCCGTTGCGCAATTGGCTTATGTCTCATATTATTATGTACATAACTTGTATGAACATATATTCATAATCATTTAAGTCATCTAGGCTTATATCAACATGAAACCTTAACTACTAATTAAAACCAAAATTTTATGTAAAGAGGTTTCTTCCATCTTCTTCATTATTCTTCATTCTCACTTTCGATGCCTCTTTAGTCACCATTTTCGTGCATCTTGAGCTATCCGCTTTAGCTGTATTTTGTAGAAAGGGAAGGTGAGATTTGAAAATCTTTGTAGAAACCACGGTCTATTATATAATTATATATATAATTCACAATCATACAAAAACAAGCTACATGTTCATACAGTATTTATACGGCAATAATTCACATCATGAGGTTCTCTCTCAATAGCTTTGCACATCACATGGCCATGGACAATAATAAATTGCATAACATGCAATTACGTACTTACCCGAGTACCACTCAATCATTGAGCATCTGAATAACCGTTTCTTCTCAGAACCGGCTATTCTGTAAAACTTGCAAAGCAATATCTGTACACTATTTCACAAGTACCGCTCTATTAAGAGCATACAATTGTTCTTTCACAGAATAGATTGATCCATGTATCATCACACGCATAACACACATGGCAGAAACAAGCATGCAGAATTAAATACATAAACATAAGATAAAAGGAGTTTATATCTGTCTCCTTTCGTTTACCGTTACCTTTCTTGGAATTCCCTTTTCTAGTCTTCCTCGGGGTGCTCAAACAGGTGAAAAAATCTTATAAACATACACATATAATATTACATTAATTATACATTTATCGAGCTTAATTTAGCTCATCTTTCTCTTATAACCCCATTTCTACCCCTTTACATTAATTCTATTTCTTGGACATTGGGATTTTTGTAATAACTTTGAAAAAGCATAACTTATTCTATAAATTTTCAAATGCATTGGTTCAAACTTCTATTTGAATCTCTCTTTATTCTCTTTCAATGAACATTATCATTCGATAATTATGGTCAACACATATTCACAAATCAATGCTCAAAAATTGCTGCTTGTTAACCAACTTTTCTAATTTTTCAGATTTAAGAACCAAATTTCATTGGTGCATAACTTATGATATACTTGTCCAAACGATGTATTTTGGTACTCATTTGAAAGATTATTATGATTACTATTTTCTTACCAAATTTCATGGCCAACAAAGATCACTTAGCTATTTAAAAACCTGCTTAAAGTCAACAGTTTCATCAGAAAATACCATTTTCCAGTTTTTCTGAATCAATTTGAAAAATTCATAACTTACACTCTACTCATATGTGCTCTAAAACTTATTTTAAAGCTT
Source organism: Vachellia collinsii (assembly GCA_006871305.1). Lineage (NCBI taxonomy): Eukaryota > Viridiplantae > Streptophyta > Magnoliopsida > Fabales > Fabaceae > Vachellia > Vachellia collinsii. The sequence goes on from QFDD01012137.1 coordinate 5,438, forward strand.
GAGATGTGCACTAAAAGATCACCAAATTTAATGGGCAAAGGAGGTCGTTTGACCAGTTTAAAATTCACCCAATGTGAGCTGCTTAGATTATATGTTTTCAAAATCAAACTTTGTTCCAGATTTCTAAAACTGTAATTGCTTTAAAAAATTCATTTCCATGGATTATTGCACTTACAATGACATATACATAGAGAAACAGATTATGATCAACACGATCAGAGGAAGAGCAAACCCATGCAACACCGAAAACAACTCAATACTCAGCTATCCTTCTTGTTAAATCATGAAATCGCAGCTCAGAGGTCATAAAACAGGAACCCAACTCAGAAACTAAAAACACGTTTGTCACACATTTCCCTCCAACATGAAAATAACAAGCTAGTTCCTTTGAAGATGTAGGCCCACACTCAAATGTAATTTTGCATGTCAGCTGCAAATAATGTATAACATTGAAAATGTTATCTTCCAACAGTGGTCATCACCAAACTTCATATTTCAAATAACCTACCCTAGATAAAAATTAACAGCTTCAACTTAGGGTTTCACAAATACCTCCTAATAAATAACAACAAATTGGGCCTAACCCCTATATTATTCATGCTCATTCTTCACTACCACGTAAACCGAATCACCCACTTGAGCCAACACGGATTCATGTGACAACAACTTACTATATGCATACATACATAAACATATACAAATGTATGTTAGTTGCGCACCCCAAAATAATGAAAAAAAAACACTACAAAGGAATGCATGTTCACACCTCTCTCTCCATCACAAAACCCATTTACTGTAGCAAAAAAAAAATATAGTGACACTCACAACATTGAACAACCCTAGAGAATGGCCACAACAATGGGAAGACAATGATGTGAAAGTTAACTTATCGTTGGCTGTAAAAACAGTTTTCCTAAGTAGGTTACTTAACTCTCAAATCATATTGACAAAATTAATCAATCTTATAAAAGAGGTTTAACTTCAAAAATAAGTTAAAATATGATAAAAGAGAGTAAAACATGACCTCAAAACACTTATTATACCTAAAAGAATTGAGCTCCCCTTTCAAAATTTACCTATGATATAAAATGGTAAATCTAAAAATTCCAATACTATCATGGATAATAAGACTTTACTAAGTCACTTTTTACCAAACCATAGTATAAAAATCAATGTCATAGTAATGGGCCTCAACCTTCGAAACTGGGACTCAATAATGTAAATATCATTTATTTTAAAGAGTATATTACAAAATTTCTACTCAAGTTTGTGGTTTCAAAAATAATAATATCATTGTATCGAATTAGGGCTACGACATGCTATAAAAATAATTTGAAATGGCATGATTTAAAGTGTGTGTGTGTATATATTAAAATATCAGAGTATGCTAAAAACATGAAGTGGCAATATACATATAATCAACACATTATTGGAGGAGAAGGCTATACTATAGCAATAGCCATGCGCAAATCTCCCGAACCTTCCTAGACTCTTAGCACATGTGTTGTCACCTAAAAATATTAATAGCAACGGGGTGAGACAAAAGCCCCAACAACCAGCAATCCAACTCAAAAGGCATACCAACGAGTGCTAATAAGAGATAAAGAATTAATTGCATCATTTTACGAGTGAAGTATCAAAATCCCTAGCTGTAAATATTTCACAAAAAATATATTCATAAATCATACTTGATTTCTCTAGGAGTTCACATAGTCATTTCTATTCACATTTCACAAGAAATATCTCAATACCATCATTATAAATATATCATAAACTCACAAGGATCACATGGGTCAATAATAACTTGATCACTTTTCTTAATCACCATGTCTCCTTATGACTCCCCTATCTTGATCACTAGTGATATCTCACATGACTGGTAGCTACTCAAAAGCTCACCATTCAAGTAAAGTGGACTGGCTAGATCCATAAAGCACAAGTCTGGACCATGGTTTCCCCCCTCAACGTCAATAGGGGTGTCAAGGGCCTCTTAGCACAATCGATCCAGGATCATCAAGTGTACGGTTGGAAGTCCTCCATCCTTATCTCCTCTTTAGCATGTTGAAATTCACCCCCCTTATCTCCTCTGTAATAGCCTCCTTTCAATAACAACATCCACCTCTTCATACATTACAACGCTCATTTTCTAGAGCTCAGTTACGATACATTTGCAATTTGTCATCACACACTTATATATACAAGTATGATTATCCAATAACACTTTTCAACCAATAATTTCATTTTCAAGTTCACAATAGAAGCACAACAATATATCAAGAGGTAATGGTAAATATTGTCATTACCACATATCATCTCTTTGACTCTAAATTTCACAGTGCAGTTTTAACATTAATAATGTAAGGTTTATTAGGTAATATCACTTTTATGACAATAAATTCAAAATCACTCACAAACATGTCACAAGAATGCATAATAAGTGGTGGTGGTTACCTCATGCCAAGTAAGTGTGCAATACCATAACTATTCAAGCCCAAAGCTCAAATCATAATCAATCTACACAATTAATTTAACTACATATTAATGTAATGATAACTAGAACCATAATATATGCATTTAAATAAAACTCTCTTTAAACTTTAGTTCCTCCAACACTCGCTTACTTAAAATCATAATTCAACTTCTTTATCCCAATCACATTTCTATCATCCGATACATCCATTTCACTTGTTAAACTCATGAACGCCCATGGAGGAAGAGAGGATTTGAATGGTTTTGGTCGAAAAATGGAGGGAACCGACAGATTGGAGGTGATAATGAAGGGAAGGTACGAAGCGGATAAGAGGAGAGTTGGCATGTTTGGATTAGCATATGTAACAGACATCATGTGAGATGAGATAAGACTATTTTTTTCATCCTTAATTAACTCATACATTATAAATCATTTTTGAAAAGTAGTTTCAACTGTCAATTCAAACAGGCACGAAATCAATTCTTGAACCTCCAAAAATGTGTTAGTCTCTCTTTTTTTCTTGTGTAGATCATGATTCTTGTTGCTCCCTCCATGCTATGCCTTCTGGTCTTTGTGGCTCTTTTAGGCTATTTATAGTTAGAGAGAAGGGTATGGAAGGGAAGGAAAAAATGTCCCATTCCCCTCATTATTTTTGAAGGGAAGGTGAGCCAAAACTTACCCTTCCCTCCCCTTAATCAAATTAAACAAGAAATCATTAAAAATTTCCTCCCTCACTTCCTATAACCAAACCAAACAAGCTCATACTATCCCCTTCCTTTCCCTACCACCCCTCCATGCCCTCCACTTCCCTTCCCTCCCTTTAAACCAAACACACCCTTAGTGATTAGGCTGACTTTGCTCTTTCGTTTGGGTTAAATGTGGCCCAGGATTTTGCAATATAGTTGGGCTAAAATTAGTGATAATGGGCACAAAAGTCGGCAAAAAAAAAAAAAAAAAAAAGGAGTGGGCACAAAATCGGTGCAATTCTAGACTAATGTGTGACCCCAAATTTTAGCCCATTTAATTTCCAAAATACCGTTATGAACAAATATGAACTCTAACCCCTAATTATATCCAAAAGCCATCTAAACTCACAAAAGCCTAAGATTAACCACTAAGATACATGTTAATACCTGACTCTATATGTATTTTACTATAATACCTCTGATGCTTCTTCCACGGGTTCTTCTAGATTTGTCTGATCGTTTGTATATAACGTGTTTTAGAAATAATCTAAATCACTAATGTATTTGCTACCTAAAATTCCCTTTGCCCTTTGTTTGGAATTATGTTTAGACAACAATATTAATTTGTGACATATTTATTGAGTTGAATTATTTTAATTAATTTTTTTAGTGAGATGCCCTTTGCCCTTTTTTATACGTCATGAATTGTAAATGAGCTGCATATCATCTCCCTATTATTTAAAAGTTTAAATTAAGAATTATAATATTTCACGTTATGATTATCAACCCCTACTATTAAAATCACATTTAAAATTAACGATTTTTTTGTTATATCATAATATTTAATTTTTATTATATATCATGCCATTTAAGAAATAACACTTTACGTTTTAACATATAATTTTAAATAGATTATACTTTTTTATCTAAAAAAAGTAAAAATTGAAATAAATATTTTAAATGTTTTTTAATTATTTTAAATATTTTATTTGAAGTTTTTAAAATATACTAGTGTTATTTTTTAAATGATAGTGTATATAATATAAATATAAAAAACTATGATATAAATATTTAAATATTATAAAAGTTATGTGCAACCCACTCAAAATTTAAGGGATTTAATGTATTTTAGTCAATTTTTTAATATGGAAAGTAACTATACCTGGGGTGAATCAAAGGTAACACTCTAACAGAGGAAAAATAATCCATGGCATTGAGTCGGTTTTTTTTTTAACAAATATACTATAAATAGTAAAAATATTAACCAAAACTTTACATTCTAAAAATTATTTCGCAATATACTATACGGAACCCACTACAAGCTCTGCATGAACAAATTCAATGAATGTTATTTTTTTTTAAAAAAGTTGGAACGGGTGTGAGTTCCAACTTTATTCCATTTCAAAACCCCTCCCAACAAGCCCCATGTCCCTTAAAAAAAAGTTATTTTTTTTAATTCATCCCAAATTGGCTTTAAAAAAAACCCTCTATAAATTATATATAATTAATCAATTATTTAATGTGACATAGAATTTATCTTCCTACCACATATTGTTTTGTATTACTATTATAGTTTAATTGTAATTTTTTTAGATTTCAAATAACTTTTTTCTAAGAGATGTGGGGGTTTGGGGAGGGTTTTGAAATGGAATAAAGTTGGAACTCGCTCACAACAAGAACGAGTTTATGGTTTGTGTTAGTGGATCTCAATTTGTTTACAGGCACACTAACAAAGTGTAATATATTAAAAAATAATTCTTAAAGTATAGAATTTTTGTTAATATTTTTACTGTTTACCGTATATTTATAAAAAAAATCCCATTGAGTTTTCAGGAAAATCTTCTCAGATTACGAAGCAATAATTGTCTAAAGTGATGCTTGCTTTTTCTCTATAAAGTGTGAGAAAAGTAAATGGGTCATGAGTGTGATGCCACTACTTTCGTCCCCACCGAAAAGCATGCGCATAGCATATGCAAATTAAAGTTCTATTGACAGCTAAATTTTTGTGCGGAATGAGAGGTTGTTACAATCTTTTTTTTTTTTTTTTTTCCGAATGAAAGGTTGTTACAATCTTTTTTAGGAGTATGATCTCTAACATATCTATATCTCAAAGACACATTATGAAATGGTTTGATCTTTTTTTTTTTTTTTTTTTAATACTTTGTTTTTTCAAAGTAACATAATTTTATTGTTTTATCTTTTTTTTTTTTTTTTTGCAGCTTTCGGCAAAACACTTGGCATTAATTTATTTTTGTTTTATGTCCAGAGCTACTCCAGTGACCAATTAAGATTTTGGTGTTATATCATATTAATTAAATTAAATTAAAGTTG
>QFDD01012140.1:0-10654 GCA_006871305.1 Vachellia collinsii
TGGGAGACAGTTGCAAATATTACTCGGTCAAAAAGATTTAATTCCTTGGCTGTTTTGCCTACTTCTTTCACCAAGGTTGTTTTACCGGAGCCCCCCATTCCATACAATCCAATCATGTGAACACCACCATCCTGGAGAGCCGCCAACAATTGACATGACGCCAACTTTGTAGACTGGAAATACACAAAATTTCCAGAAGAAAAATACTCTATATCTGGAATTGGGTCATTGATAGAAAAGGGATTAAATTCACTCCTTTGATTGAGATTCTTCGTTGTCTCTATCATCTTTGACATTTGTCTACACAAATGATATCTCCTCCAAGTAGGATACCTTCCTTGAAAGCAACTATTGCTTTCCTTCATTTGCCGCTCCAATTTCTGCACCTCATCTATATGACTTTTCACTTCACCTAACCACTTTTCAACAACATCATCAATCTTTTCCGTTCTGTTAAGTGCTTCTCGAACACGTTTTAGAACTCCATCTTGTGTTGATGCTAGCTTATGCTTTTCAGTTTCAAGAGTTTTTGTGATCTTGCCAGAGCAAAACAAATACTGGCCTTGACGTACCAATGGAGCTACCAAATATTCTGCGACTTTTGCAATAATAGATACTGCGATATCCGCCATTTAACTCAAAACTAGCTGAAAGTCAACAAGTCGTTCAAAACCTATCTTGATGAGTTGCAGGACTAAATTATTCCATGTCAAAGTTTAGGACGAAATCAAAAATTGAAAATAAGTTCTCCATAAAAATTATATATTCCCAAGATTTTTAAAAGGTAGAAAAGGTAATTCACTATATTTTCCAATACACATACATATATAAACTTCTTTTTCTTTTTTCCTTTTTTTAAGTGAAAAGGAGACATGCATACTTGCATACATAAACTTTCCAATAAGGGAGCAGGAATAGAAAAGTGAGCGAGCTTGGACTCTTGTACAAGCTCACTCCCATCAAATTTTTTTATTATATCATATCACTGATCTTTCTTGCTTCCTTGTATTTGAAGACGTGGGTTGGGAAAATATGATTGATCTTCCCTTTGCAACTAAAAGAAAGTTATAGAGAACTTGCTATGGTAGCAATATTGGTTGTGAGTGCGTGATTTTCCTGAAAGGATGAAGAATGGAATCAGGTGAAGAAAGAGAAGAGGCAGAGGAATCCAAGTTGAACTTGTGTTGAAAAAGGATTGCCCATCTTCACTTTACTTTGATTAATTGATGATTTTCCTTGAATTTTCGTTTTGTGCTTTCAGGGTCAATGTATTCTCACATAAAGTCCTGCCTCTCATTCCAATGATCCTTCCCAATTGTTATTATTATCATCTACAAATAAAATATAATCACAAAAGGATGGTCCTTTAGAGACATTTTAAAGTTATAATAACAGCAATTACTTTAAATTAAGAACATTTCGCAAGAAGCATCGCAAAAGCAATATCTGTAGCTTGGCAGAGGCAGCACCAAAAGATTCTATCAGTAGCATTACAGGATCATAATTAGGCCTAATTAACTATCTCTCTTGGGATATAAGAAACTTTAAATCTTGACATTTTGGATATCTAGTTGTAACTATCATTTATATGATTAAGCATGAATTGCAAAGAGTTATAGGAACGTACCTTGAAGTAGAAGAAGCAGAGGAAGGTGAAGTGGGAACGACGGTTGATAACAGAGAAAGGAAGCAAAGGCTTAGTGTGTAAGAATATATGCCTTTTTCCTTTACATACATGCATAAACATACATATATATTTATATACAGAGAGAGAGGGAGGGAGGGAGGGAGTAAATTTGAGTCAAGACGGAAACGAAAGAGGAATAAAAGTAAAAGACACTCTGTTTTATGGTGATAATCAAAAGACAACTTACTTTTGGCCAAAAAAAAAAAAAAAAAAGACAACTTACTATTTTAAAAAAAAAAAAATCCTTAGAGGACACATTGGGGGTCACATTGTGCAATTTCCACTGTATTTCTTTTGCTCAATCGTATCAAGAACGTTAGATGCCCATTTTATACCCTATGCCGTCAGTAAGAGCTAATTGATCAATTTGAATCAATTAAATAAATTGATTGATCCGAACAAATGAGGAATGATTTTCATAAAATATTTTCTGTGTAACGTTATGTTATATTGCTGTGCAGCAGCGGCAGCAGGGAAGAGATTGATAAAGGTGTGGCTGGACTCCTAATAACAAACAGGGCACTCACCACTGTTTCTTTTGGTTGGCACAAAAAAGTTTGCATAAATCGGTATAGATTTTAGAATGAACCTCACACATTGTAATTGGGCTTAGTTGATGCAAGATTGGATTCAAGAAGGTTTTTTTTTTAAATGAGATGCTAAGAATATTATTGGTAAACCTGAGAATAAAACCAGTAACAAAGTATGTTGTTAGTTCCTATTAACAAAAAGTAACAAGGTATGCCGTTTACTATTTGTACAGATCCAGCATTTAATGAGGCATTCTTGGGGATCTAAGATTACAAAATATACCTCCGAGAGCAAAATCATCTCACGGATGCTCTTGTGAATGTGGGATTATCAAGATCGTGATTACTCGGTTCATTCATGTCTGACTCACTCACAGACTTTAGTTGTTAATGAACAAGAATTATATTTTTCCTTTTGCTTTTTGCCTGAACACCTTGATGCATAGATATTATAGTTCTGATTTTTTGATTATCCGAAAAATTAGTTAAGTTGCTTAGATTCCAATGACATTATTTTTTTTTATTCTCAAAACTCTTTGTATAAATTTTACGCTTGTAACCTGCTGGAAATGGGCTCTATATGTTCTCATTTTTTAAATAAAAAAAATACTTAACGAGTAGAGTAACTTTTTTAATATTTGATCCATCATAAAACAAGACAACCCAATTTTGGACATTCACTTTGATGTGAAAGAAGCTGCTCCACTTGTATGTGCATACGCTCCTGTGTATCTTAATGTTGAAAGCACAATGTTGTTTTCATTGTCAGATCCATAGAATAGCAAATGAAGGTAATTTTATGATTTTTTTCTTTATAAAATTCAAGAATTTCCTCCCCTCCTTTTTCTACATCCCCTCTTGATATAGGATGGGAAAAAAGGGTGAGTTATATGATTAACAAAGCATACACGTGTTTATGTTTACCAAAAAAATTGGCAGTAAAAATATAATATTTTTTCCTTAATATTTTCCTTTAAAAATTAAAATTACATGTCCAACTGCTCATTTTAATAAAAAATGTAATTTTTTTATTTGGAATTAAAACTTGATAATTCAATAGTTATGCTTCCTAAAAGCTTCATTAGATCCTCACGAGATCTAATGAAGTTAAAGAAAAACAACTAACAATATACCATATTCTTTAGTCTTTATTAAAGTTCAGACATTCTGAAATTTAAAAGTTCAGCTGCAACAAAAATATAGAGAAAAATGACAAGTCAAAATTTGTAAGTAGTCTCAATGGAAAGAGATAAACCCTAGCCCCTCTTTTATTATAGTTAGTTTCCTCAACTTGGCGATCCTCTTATCTGAATTGTTTCGCCATTTAAGTAGTTGAAAATAAGCATTGTAACTTGTTACATGCACTTATGGCAAAAAAAAAAAAAAAAAAACTTGTTACGTGCACTAACTTGAAGCCATTTTAGATTTGGAAAGCACTTCTGTGGGCATTGAGCATTTTAGTGGGTTTTGAAGCTGTTTTCCAACTCTGTACAACAAATTATTTCTTCTAACTTGTTGCAGCCATCTACTCGATCACGGAAATTTGGAGCCTTAGAGTTGTTGGTGGACCACTGAAACAAGCTTGAGCTCAAATAGGGTCCTCAACTCGAAAGTCTCTCTGGTTGAGATTAACTTGCTTCGCTGATATGTATCAGTAGGATTAACCCCTCCAAGTGGAAATAGAATCTTGTCAACAATACAACCATGAACCTCAAGATTCTTTAATTTGACAAGTGATGGAGCAACTGAAGCCTCATGCATTATTTTGTGTATGCCATGATGAAAATGTAAAGTGAAATTCTTGTAAACAATACAAAAGAGAGCATATGGGAATATTAGCCTTGACGTAACATCGGGTCAACCAAATATTCCGCTACTTTTGTAATTACAGATCATGCAATCTATGTCATTCAAGACAACACTACCTGAAGGACAAGTAACAAAGACAGCTGAAAAGGAGTTCTGTACATTCACATTTTCTTTTTTTAAATTATGCTATATAAACAAATCCATAACGAATACAGTGAGAGCATAAATCGTTAGATACCTGTGCTTTGGGAGGAAGTGACTTCCTGAAAGGAGAAGTCAAATTTTGGGCATTCATATTTTCGGACCTGTTTGAGTTGAAGAGCAATTAAGTTGAATCCTTTGCAGAAGTGAGTGAGGGCTGGCAATTTTGAAAGTTGCAATCTGTGTAGATTTGGAAGCACAATTTCTTGATTACTGGCAATGGCTTGATCACTTTTAAGTGAGAAGAGCTCCTCCATTTGTGCAGCCTCTGATACCTCTATTATCCCTAGTTTTGGAAGAAGCATTCCAACTACAACGTTCCTCATAAGGCATTTCAACTTGTTGCAGCCCTTCACCTCTATTCTCTCTAGTTTTGGAAAAGAAAAGTGCATCATATTGGTGTTGGATACAATATTCGGATGATGATGACCTTCTTCTTCCAAATCTCCCACGATTTCCTCTACTTGTTCACACTCTCTGATTACCAAGGATCTCAACTGTGGGAGGCCTCCCCAAATAGACATGGACAATATACATTTCAGCTTCCCACATCCATGCACGTTTAAAGATTCAAGATATTCGAAGCTCACTGAGTTTTGGAAGCAAGTGAGAGCCTTGCATATGAAACTTAACTCACTAAGTTTTTGCAACTCTAATTCCCTTAAAGACACGTAATCTGGACACAAATGTGGGGTTTGAACAAGGTCTTGGTTGGCGTTGTTGGCACGAGCCTTTGCTAACTATGGAAAACACAAATGAAGCACCTGCATTAACTAGTGAACTAAGAAAGGAAAGAAAGCCTAAAGAGAAAAGAGTAGGCACATTATTTTGGTGTTTAGTATCATCAATACCGAGTAAAAGAGGTTCAAGGCTCTAGCTATGATAATTGTTTAAGCACCATTAAATTTTTTTTTCCACCTTAATTTTATTGTTTTCCTCCATAGGAAACAAAAAAAACCAACATTGAAATACAACTTACTGGTTTCGCTGCATAAATGTCCATGCTCCCAGCTGCTCCCATAATTGAAGAAAAGTTTGGGCAATTCTCCAGCCGGATACTGCGAATGGCCATTGCAGATAACATGAAGCCTTTGCAAATATGAACAAGACTCGACAATTTTGTCAGGGTTATCTGAGCCACACTTGGAAGGACGATTTCATTAACATTGCCACTACTACTGCTGGCCTCACTCCTATGTCCAAAAAGCTCCTCTAACTCTGCACATTCCGATATCTCTATTGCGGATAAATGAGGAAGCAACATAGTAATGGAGGAGGTTGAGAAAATACACTTGAGCTTGTTGCAATGCTTCACATTCAAATTTCTCAATCTAGGAAAGCATGTTTGGAATTCGTTATCGTTTGTCAGAATTCCCTCCAACTCCTCACAGTTGCTTATGACAAGATCCTCTAGCATTGGGAGGCTTCTTCTGTGGACGCCCTCATCATCACCAAACACAGATTTCAATTCGTTACATTCACTCAGTGACAATGATCGAAGATGGACAAGTTTCGAAACATGTGAAGGAGCTCTCCATATCAACCACATCTCACGGAGACTTCCTAACGTCAATGCTTCTAGCTTTGAACCCAAGAACTGCATATACAGAGACCAAACAAACGCACATAAATAGAATAAAGGGGAAAAAAAAGAATTCGGTTTCTTTTTCTATAATTCAATTTTTGGTGGGGACAAAAAAGAGAAGGAGGGCAGGATTCATTGGAAGTGGTTGTGCAGAGGCAAAGGAAGTGGAGAGCAAGATTCATTGGAAGTGTTTGTGCAGAAAAGAGCCGTTTTCATATTGGAGACTCCCTCAGTAAGTTCTTACACGCAAACACACACTTCTTACTGTCTTGTTCTTTTTCATGTGTTTATCCAGGTCAGATTCGATCTTTGTCTGGCCTAATTTGGGTAGCTTTCCCAAAAATATTTTCTACATTTATATAGATTTGAATTCAAGATCTCATACTTATGTAGTTAAAGCCTCTTCTAGGAGAATAAACACCTATTGGTTCCTAATCTACTAAAAAGAATAGAGATATTGATTGAAAAAACTTGGACAAATTATAATGATGATGATGATGATAATTGCAGTGTTCAACTAAAATTCTGAGCGAGACTCAGTGCTAGAAGTGAAAAGTGAAGACTATGGTGCAGAATCTTGAAAGGTCTTCACTTCACAAACAAGAATTTTTTTGTGGGCTTCCAAGGGTAGTAAGGCATCTTGGAGCTGGACAAGTGTACTTGAAGGGAGAAAATTGCTCAAGATGGAGCTTATTTGGAGGATTAACAAAGGTTAAAGGGGATGAGGTGAGAATTTTTCAGTATAGGTGGCTGCCTTCTGTAGAGGGTTATTGATAGAAACAAAGGGAATTCTCTGATGAGCTAAAGGCCTTGGAACTGGAAGTGTCAGATATAATTGTTGTTGGCAAGCAACGGAATCTGGATAGAATTGAGGGGTTATTGTCTGATGAAGAAAAGACAGAAATAAGGAGGGTAAGAATCCCATTGATTAAAAGAAATAATGAAGAAAAAACTTGTGTGTGTGTGTGTGTGTGAGAGAGAGAGAGAGAGAGAGAGAGACTGATTGATTCCGAGACCTAATAATTAAGTTGCAATAAAGAGCAAGAAAATTAATATATAGGAAACAAAATGATTAGCAAAAATGAAAGTACCTGGGGAACATCCGAAAGGGATAAACCTCGGCAGAAATCCTTGAGACTTGGCACTTGTACTAGGATTAGCCTCCTCAAGTTGGGTAATACATTCTCTGAAAGATCAATCCAATCTAAGGACACTGAAAGTAGGCATTTTAGCTTGTTGCAACTCTCAATTTGAAGCGTTTTCATATTTGGAAAAAATATTTGTGGGGAATGAGTATTCAGTGGGTTTTGATTTTGCTCTCCTTCTTCAATACCAGACATTATTTCCTCCAATTCATTGCAATTTGATATTTTAAGATCTTCCAATAGTGGCAAGCTTTTAAGAATTACAGGGGAGAAAATAATTCTCAAATTGTTGCAGCCACTCACTCTAAATTGTCTAAGATTTTGAAGGCTCAGTCTTCCCATTGGACCACTCCAAACAAACTTCAGCCCAGGTACATTGTTCAATTCCAGAGTGCTTAAGGATGAGATTAACTTGCTCTGGGAATTCCTTTCAGCAAACACTTCCCTTTCAACTGCAAATAGAATGTCTTCCATGCTACAACCCTCAATCTCAAGTTCCTCTAAATTGAGAAATGATAGTGGAGTTGAAGCCCTACTATGCAATTGGTTGTCCAGACTCTGTAATATTTGGAAAATCAAAATAAGACAGTCATATCAGTTTTTGTATTATTTCCATATATATTATAAAAAATAAGAGTGAGAATTCTGTCAAAAAGTATGATAGAGGGCACATGGAAATACATACCATATTTATGTTTGAACCAACCTTGATGTTAGCGCATGAAACATTGAATTCGGGACATTCCTTACAATGCAATTGTCTCAAACATGGGCAACTTGAATGAAAGTTTTCAGGAAAAATGCCGAGCAAATTTTTCAAACACCAAAGTTTTAGTGATTTCAGAACCGGAAGCTTAACCTGAACCTCTTGATGCTTATCTTCATCATGTTGACCAAAAACATATTTTAGTTGAGCAGCCCTATCAATGCTCACCTCCTCCAACTGCTCAAAGCCTTGGATACAGGACTTGGCGAACAAATATTGTAACTTGTCACAATCAAAGATGGTCAAACTTTTCAATTTTGAGAACACCAGAGACGCATTGATTGATGAAGCTGATAATATTTCACTGTTCGCACCATCACCATCCTCCTCTATTATATTCTTCAATTCTCTACAACCACGTATAGTTAGCTTTTTTAGCAACATCACAGCTCTGGCCACACACTTTTGAAATATTGATGTGAGCATAAAGCACCCAGATATATATAGATCTTGCAATTTCTCAAAGAAGCAAAGCAAAGGTGGACCTCGCCATATTTCTTTCAACTTGGCCAAAGACTGCAACTTTAACTTGATTAACTTTGGGAAGAACAAAGTTTGTACTTGAAACAAATCAATGTGATGAGAAGTTGCGTCTGCAAGGCATTCTAAATTATAGCAAGAATTGAGTGACAGGGCACACAACTCATTCATCCCTCCTACGACTTGAACAATATCTGTTACAATATTCTTGCAACCTCCATCAAGTGTATACAAACAAACAGCTTCAGCTTGTTGCAAAAGATCCTTAATAAATGAACTTAAATCAGAGACTTTTAACCTTTTGAAGGACTAAGCTTTGGAGTAAAAATCTATTGAATCTTTATCATCACGAAATTTATGATTATCAGACATCACAATTTTAAGCTTATATCTCTTCAATCTAGGGAAAGTAGCATTATTTGAAGAACATTTGCCAAGTTTTAAAGTTGTTCTACTTAGTTGGATTCCCCAAGCATATAACTCTTGCAGTTGTACACATCTTTCTATCATCTTCAAACTTTGCTCTTCAATCATGTGTAAATCTAACAGCTTCAATTTACTCAACTCTTCTATTCCATCTGGAAGATCCTTAAACGAACTACGTTTCAAGTCAAGAACTTCAAGTTTTTTGAGGCCTAACACCCATGACAAATCACCTCCTAATTGCCATCCTTGCAAGCGCAAAGTTCGTATATTAGTAAGAAAATTCATAGAGCATGGCAATAATGACAGGTGGACTATTGGTGGTACGAGTTTAGAGTCAATTTGCGAAACGTATTTAGAGTCAATTTGCATAACCTTGAGAGCTTCCACACCCTTGAAATTTTCTTCCGATAATTCACATGCACCTATATTTTTTAGCAACAAAATCTCCAGTTTTGGAGTATCTAATCGTTGAAGAAATTGAGACGTTTGATTGCACCAAGGAGTGAATGCATAACAATCTTTCATCAAACCATCTGCTGCCACCTTCATATCCTTCTCAAGATTCACTACAACGGTGCGATTTTCTTGAGATGATATCCACAGTGCTACATCACGAACTATGTCATGCATTCTCAAGTGGTCTTTGCTTCTCTCAGAACGCATTAGCAAGCAAGAATCTACAAGATTATTTATGCATGCACTCACTCTGTTTCTTGTCTTTTCAAGTGAGCCCAATTCTTCACACATGCCCAAACCCCTTGTGATTCTGAACAGATCTTCAACAGAGATATCTGCATCTTCTGGATACATGCAACACATCAAGAAGAGTGACTTGGCTTCGTTGCTCCTCAAATAATCGTAACTCAATTGAAGACAAGAGAAAGCATCTCTGATGCCTTGTTTCACATCAATCGGTTTTGAATCCCTCAATCTTTCTAATGCCTCATTCCATTCTTCTATAGACTTTCCTCTTAAAGAAGCTCCAACGGCCTGAATAGCAATAGGAAGTCCTTTACATTCCCTAACAATTTCTTGTGCCACAGTATCAAATGGTTCGTCTAAAATACGAGCATGTTTTTGGAACAATGTCTGAGATTCCTCGTCAGACAAAAGATGCAAAGGAATCTTTCTTTCGCAATCCATCGTATTGCATACTTGTTGGCGTCGAGTGGTTAGAAGGATCTTGCAACCAGGATAGTCTTCAAAAGGTATACCAATATCCATCAAATTGATCTTTGCCCAAACATCATCCAATATTACAAGAATTCTTTCCTCGCCATGCCTCAATCTCATTGCTAAACGTCTGGTTCTTCCAGCTTCACTTTCTTCATGTAATGCCAAACTTAACATATCTGCAATCTCACCTTGAATCTTTCTGATATTCAGAGTTGGGAGACAGTTGCAAATATTACTCGGTCAAAAAGATTTAATTCCTTGGCTGTTTTGCCTACTTCTTTCACCAAGGTTGTTTTACCGGAGCCCCCCATTCCATACAATCCAATCATGTGAACACCACCATCCTGGAGAGCCGCCAACAATTGACATGACGCCAACTTTGTAGACTGGAAATACACAAAATTTCCAGAAGAAAAATACTCTATATCTGGAATTGGGTCATTGATAGAAAAGGGATTAAATTCACTCCTTTGATTGAGATTCTTCGTTGTCTCTATCATCTTTGACATTTGTCTACACAAATGATATCTCCTCCAAGTAGGATACCTTCCTTGAAAGCAACTATTGCTTTCCTTCATTTGCCGCTCCAATTTCTGCACCTCATCTATATGACTTTTCACTTCACCTAACCACTTTTCAACAACATCATCAATCTTTTCCGTTCTGTTAAGTGCTTCTCGAACACGTTTTAGAACTCCATCTTGTGTTGATGCTAGCTTATGCTTTTCAGTTTCAAGAGTTTTTGTGATCTTGCCAGAGCAAAACAAATACTGGCCTTGACGTACCAATGGAGCTACCAAATATTCTGCGACTTTTGCAATAATAGATACTGCGATATCCGCCATTTAA
>QFDD01012141.1:0-10509 GCA_006871305.1 Vachellia collinsii
CGCTACAAAAACATAGTGCGAGAAATTAAACGGGTTTTTACAATTTATATATATTGATATTTGTAGCGGTTCTTAAACCGCTGCAAACTTTTGGCGGGATTTTTAAAATTTTGGCGCAATAAATAGTAGCGGTTATAAAACCGCTGCAATGTTTCGCACTGTTCTACTTTTAGTAGCGGTTTGTTGAGCGCTGCAATATTTTTTCCCTTTTTCTCTTATTACATTTTAGTAGCGGTTTTAGTTCCGCTACAAATTCTGCACCGTTTCATTTTGTAGCGGTTAATAAACGCTACAAAGTTAGTAGCGGTTTTATTTGTATGCGCATCGGTTCACGATAACCGCTACTAAACCTGTTGCCACGTTGAGTTTTGCAGCGGTTTGTAAACCGCTACAATATTTCCTGCAGCGGTTAATAACCGCTACAACGACAAAAAATAACCGCTACAAAAGCACTTTTTTTTTGTAGTGAGATCGTAATCAAAATAACACGTGTGCATGGAGAAAAATCTCTAGAATGATAAGATTGAACAACATATTAGGATACCCCCTCTTATTTACACCAAGTAGAAATTTAAATTTAGAATCATTTTCTATAATACCAAATTGAAATTTGAATGTCAAATTCAAATATGATCGTTATTTTAACAATATCAAATTAAAATTTGGACTTTAAATTTGAATTTAATGTGTTAAATTAAATTTATTTGTATCAAAATCAAATTCATCAAATTCAAATTTACTTGTGCAAATGAGCAAGTAAATTTGAATTTGATGTATTAAATTCAATTTTGCTAGCTTGTATCAAAATCGAATTTGCAGAACAAATTCAAATTTAAGGGTGTATCCTAATTTTGCTAAACTTTCAAGTTTTTCATTATTAAAGGAATGGAGGGTTTATTTTTATACATTTTTGAGAGATTAGCTACAATGATATAATTATTTACCATTTGTACTCCAAATTCCACTTTGAGGGTGTTGCTTCCATTTAAAACTTTGATTATGCTTCCATTGTACCAATTTAAAATTTGGATTCCAAATTTGAATTTAACCAAATTGAAATTTGTATTCACCAAGCAATTAAATACAAACCAGTACATCCCAATGTAAGAACTCTATTCTACCCTGTTTTACAGATACTAAAACAGAGTAATCAAAAGTTGCACCGAAATAGCATATATTTCCATACATTTCCTCCATTATGTTCTTTGTCAGATTGTCACATATTCCTCGCACTCGTCTCGAGCTAGAAACATCAATAGTCACAAACAAATTTAAATACATTGTTAAACAATAGGTGAAAAGAACCTCAATAGACCTCAATGGAGCCACACAAATTTAACACTACAAGCAACAATATTACTTGAATACCCACATCAAGAGCTCAACCTCATCACCACATTCCACGTGCACAAAAATTTCGATTTCACGGACTCTAGATAAACTTATCTCTCCTCACAAACAAATTTTCTAACCCAAAAACTTCTAATTTCAACTTCAATAATTTTCTTTAGAGCAAGACTTGAACACCGAATAACTAGCACAACTAGGAAATGAACAATTTCACTGCATCTCCTTCCTCCAGCTGTACCGTCCTCCGCAATGCTTTCATAGAGCGCCTCAAGCTGTAGTTTGTCCCACGACATCTTTGAAATGTCCAAAGGAGCACCAAATTTTTAGCTCAATTTCAGAGACATAAATGCCCATTTCCATCATTCGTTGGAATCTTGAATGACACCATTTTTTGTGGAAAAAGTAGTTTCCATCTTTAATGAATTTTTAGCTTCCTGTTAGAATGAGCGTTTTGAATGAAATGTGCGTGCAAATGCATTTTTGCGCTGGAATTTTTCTTAATTTCCAATTCCAACCCCAGAATTCCTTCAACCAAAAATTTATATTTTTTTAATCAATCTTATTACTTAGTTAAGTGGTTTTTATATCAAAGATAGAGAAGAATATTAAACTGCAAAATGAAAGAAAATTTTATGGTAATATACTCTTTGAGGATGGAAGAATTCACGTGCACATGTGCCTTAATACAGATATATCCATATTTCATAGTTGTGAATACACAAAGGCTCGTATTTCATAATAGATAAACTCGATTGGAAATCCAAATTACTTTATTCTAAATCCATAAGAATTTTGAATAACACAAAATAAAAAATAAGTAACAACAAAGTCACGAAATATTAAAAAAAATTTACTTATACCAAATCAAACCTAACTAGTCCAGTCCCAATCAATCTAATCTACTCTAATATGATTTCATTATATTATTTATTTGATTAGATAAATCTAAATTTGATCATGTCGGGTCAAACTAGAATGAAGAGGAATATATACTCTTGTTGCATACTCTAAAATGAGGCCTTTGGATAAACACTAAAGAAAAAGCATCTTCCAAACAAAACCATTTTGATCCAACCAAATTCATCATACTACATTTTGCCATATTTTACTTTTTGCCGTAAGCTATAAAACTAATCACCAACATGTCCTCCCAGATCATATTTTTCTTGTGAGAAGTAATTTGAGTCTATAAAATATAAGATATATTTGTTATTGTCACACCCTTTTCTTAATCCTGACCATTCTAAATCCTCTTAACTCATAGATAAAATTAGCCTAGGTGAAAGAGTAATACCCTTTTATCTAATTTATTTAGAATGAGATTTTCTGAAAATTTTAAAACTTTTTAAAACAACTTTTATATGAAGCTATTTTTCAGATAAATTCATTGAGCCAAGTTTGATCCTGGGTCATTAATATATAATTGTAGTATAAAAATAGTTTTTCTTAAAAAAAACCTAACATTTCTTTGTTTTTTTCTACTCGCATTAACTCATTAATCCCTATTCACTATCTGTCAAAGATAACATTTACCTGTATCTTGTAGTGGGATGTTCTCTCACAACCACATTCAGTCTCATCTCCACTATATGCATAATTTATACAAATATATATAACTATCTAAACCATCTAAGCTTAAATCAGAGTAAGACTTTAACTACTATTTAAACCAAAATTTTATGTAAATGGGTTCTTCCATTTTCCTTTTCATCCTTGTCACCTTATAAACTTCCCTTGTCACTACTTCTTTGCTTTTTGAGTGACATGCCTTAGTTGTATTTATTTGAAATGGATGGTGAGATTTGAAAATCCCCACAGAAATCACAATTTATCATATAGTCATATATAAAATTTACAATCACGCAAAAACAAACCACGTTCTTACATAGCAATAGTACACAACATGGGTCTCATGACAGCAGCTTTATACATCATATGATCATGAACAAATATCAAATTGCATAACACGAAATTAGCTTAGGAGAACTATCCCGTAAGACTTCTTCATACCAATCAAGTACTACACAATTGTTCTTCTAGCATATTACAGCACGCATAATAAATATGACACAAACAAATATGCAGAATTAAATACATAAAAATAATATATAAAGAGTTTCTACATATTTATCTTTATTTACTGTTACCTTCTTTAGCATTCCCTTTTTTAGACCTCCTTGGAGTGTTCAAGCAGATGTCAAATCTTAAAAAGAAATATACATGTATAACATTACATTAATTATACATTTATCGAGCCTTATTTAACTCTTCTTTCTTTTCTAACCCTATTTTTACCCATTTACATTATTAACTTTCTTTTCTTAACTTTTGGATTTTTCAATTATTTTGAAAAATTATAACTTGTTCCATAAAGTTCCATATACAACGGTTCAGGCTTCATTTGAAGCTCTCTATATCCACTTTCAAGGAAAATTACCATTCATTAATTTTAGTTAACCAATATTCTCAAATTAATGCTCAAAAGTTGCTGCTTATCAAATAACTTTTCTAATTTTTCAGATTTAAGAACCAAATTTTATTGGTTCATAACTTGCTTTATGCTTAACCAAACAATGCATTATAGTACGTATTTTAAAACTTGCCATGAGTAGTGTTTACTTACCAAGTTTCATGATCAACAAAAATCATTTGAACATTATAAATCTGTTTAAAGTAACCTGTCCAACAATGCAAATTTAATTGTTTTTAATTCAAAATCCCTTTTCTAGCATACCGTTTATATTTCCATTAATTTAAGCGTGCATATATATATATATATATTCAAACCTTAACCAAACAATAAATCCTCAAATGAAAGTTACTTCCTCAACTGAAATAAATATACGGCCGCATCATTTATCAAACCACCACATAAACCAATCAAGCACTCAATGATTCGCCATCATCGAACCCTTAAATCCTTCTAATATTAGGACATTATCAATTTTCGCACCAATGCAATAATACCACACACAATGACAGCACACAGATATATATATATATATATATATTAGGATGGATTAGAGCTTATCAGTTCAAAACAAAAACCTTTTACGATGATTGTAATCGTTAGCACAGAAGCTAACATTTATCCAAACCCAACACACAGAGCCCTTGAACTCCTCATTTGAAAAGCATCTTCAATATTCCTGTAAATTCCAAATCCCAAACTCACGGAGAGTGTGTGTGTGTATATATATATATGTATATATGCATACACAGATACACACGCACAGGAGTGGAACCAATACTTGAATTAATTTGACACCACAAGCTTGTCCTCAATTCCATATCCAACGCATATATATATATATATATATATATATTTATACGCACGCGCGCGCTCGCACATATATATTTAACTCAGTCCATTATTTTGTTTTAGTCTCTTCTATTATCAGATTTCAAGGGGCCTTTTAAAAACCAAGTTTTCTCCTGTTCTTCGGTTCCTCAATGCCAAAGAAAACAAAATGACATGCACTCCAATACAACATCTCAGATGCGCAGTTAGCTTCCTTATTAATCATTAAACTACTTAAACTTCATACTTTGGCCTCAGGTCACCAAGAATCCGAGACCCCTGTCTCTGCTCCAAATCTCAGCAGCAAATCAAATATGCATTCACCCTTAAAGCTTCTCTAAACTAGAAATCAGTTGCTCTTAAGAATTATTTGCAGATAATCTGAATTTATTATCACAAAATCACAGCTCAGAGATCGCATACACAGTGAACATATACATGCAGACCTCAGCTTGGACGAAGAACAGCAGGCACGGATCCAATCAACCCACAGAGCTTAAATCTTACACATTCAACGAGATTAATCGGTGAGATTCATCCTATTATTTCAGATTTCTAGACTTTTGCTAAGCTCAACACCCATCATAAAATAGATTCGAAGACGAAGACGAAGGAGCAAAGCTCACCTGAGTTGAGATTCCTCGGTTGGACGTGTTTTCCAGCCACTTCTCCGGCGAGTTCCACTGCCCCGACGGCGAGCTCGCCACTGTTCTCTCTCTCTCTCTCGCTGTCTCTCTGTTCTCAGTTTGAACTGATGGCAATTTTTTTAGGGGAATTACTGTACAATTCCCATAAAAGAGAATTAATATCAGAAAGATCCTAAGAAATTGTCAATGCGAGTTACTTGAGTTGTCAATATAGCTGTTTGAGTTGTTAGTGGGATCTTTATAATATTATTTCTCTTACATGAAACTTTATAGTAATTCTCTCATTTTTTTTTCCAACCTGCCCCGATGGAAATGAAGAAAGGAATGAATTAAAAAGCTGATGGTGTGGGGGTATTTCAAGTCTCAACCACATGTGGCATACGTGGGTTGTGACATGTGTGCCATATTTCCATTTTTAACATTTTGAGACCTCTTTTTTGTTTTTTTTAATCCAATGAAATAAGATATTTTAATAAGTAACTTTTCCCTAAATTTAACTCTCAATCAGTAGAATAATTTTTCTAATATATTTTTGAGCAATTTATTTATTTTACTCAAATTTTTATAAAATATTTTTTGTTCAAAAATTTTGTAATTGGCTTCCTAAAATCTCAATTACATTTCATATCACATTGGTCAAAATTTAGGATGCTACAACTATGAACTTAGGAAAAAAAGACAAAGGAAAGAGAGAAAATTAGTGAGCAAGAGGAAATAATTCTTATTCATTTATATCAAGAGTGTCTTTAATACATAAGTGAAGCCTTGTATTTATAAACATATATTTACAATATCAAGATAAATCAATAGAAGATAATGACGAAGATAAAAAAGATAACAAAATATTTTGAGAATATGGACATAATAATATTTATAACAATATTGATATTGATTAAACAATTATTGAAATAGAAAATATGCTGATTTGAAATTTATTGGTGTTCAAATTATTTTATTTCAAATATATTAACCAAATACTCTCATAGATGGAAACTTATATATATTGAAAGTATAACAAGAAAATTTATTCATAATTACTCAGAGTTTGCACATTTTCATATATATATATATATATAATATCATACGAAACCATCCAAATAGATGGTTTGATTCGGTTCGCCCTTCGAGCAAGGCCCATATGCCGAGTCATCGATCCTCGTCAATAATAAGATTCCATCCCAACCGTATATTGAAACAAAATCAACAGTCATCAATGACAATTATAGTTCTATACTTCTAATTATCCGCAGCTGTTGGCCCCTCAGTAAACACGAGCCGTCGATTTATCAACAGAATCAACGGTCTGTGTCATCTAGACCTCGGCGCGCAAAATTCCCAAGGGAATCCCTGCATCTATAACAAACCACACCATTGCGAAGCCAGCATCACCGTCGTCTCTTTCTCTCTCAAGTTAGCACTGTTGTCGAATCGTTCCAACTTCCAATGGCGCGTACCAAGCAAACGGCTCGCAAGTCCACCGGTGGCAAGGCTCCGAGGAAGCAGTTGGCGACCAAGGCTGCTCGGAAGTCGGCTCCGGCGACTGGTGGTGTGAAGAAGCCCCACCGTTTCAGGCCCGGTACCGTGGCCCTCCGTGAGATCCGGAAGTACCAGAAGAGCACCGAGCTTCTGATCCGGAAGCTTCCGTTCCAGCGCCTGGTTCGTGAGATCGCTCAGGACTTCAAGACGGATCTCCGATTCCAGAGCTCGGCCGTCGCCGCCCTTCAGGAAGCAGCTGAAGCTTACCTGGTAGGACTCTTCGAGGACACGAACCTCTGCGCTATTCACGCAAAGAGAGTGACTATTATGCCTAAGGATATTCAGCTCGCGAGGCGTATTAGGGGTGAGCGTGCTTGAGCATTCAGTGAGAGTTGTATAGTGTGCTGGTAAATGTTCAATCGGCATGGTTAATGTAACTTCAATGGATTTCCCTTTTGGAGCTTTTCTGTAAGCATGTGATGATGTAATAGTTTCTTCAATGGAACAAAACTAAGGTCTTCCGTTCAATTATCTTTCCTCTGTGATTTTAGAAATTTGTGCATTTTCTTATTTCATAACCAAAAATTGAAAGTTTCTGGATCATTTATATGATTGATCTTTTGGCAATGTTCACGTAATTGATAATTATCATTTTAATTCCAACATTATGGGACAGAACTGAAATTAAAACATCATGATTGCATAGTGTTTTGCCATTGAGATCAACTTCATTATGCTATTGTGTATGCGAATCAATCTTGATCTGGTTTACTCTGGAGATTGGCTCTTCTCAGAAGGTAATATAGCATAACTTAAATTCTGGGCCGGTTTTTATGTGGCATCAACATATCTTATTTGAGATGCTTGAAACATCTGTCTTACCACAGATGATTAAGGCTAAGGTAACTTATTGATAATAAGAATAGAGTTGAGGAATTGTGTTTTAAAGTAGTTTTGGAATGCCATGTTTTTGACCTTTTGAGGGAGAGCCGGATCTTTGATTTTGAGCTCCCAAATATAATTAGGTCTTCTAGGGTCAATTTTAATGAGTTGAAAGTTTAAAAGGGTTAGTTTTGTAAGGTGGAGGGCCGATCTATTTAATTCTGTCATAATTTCCTTTTTAGATGGATAAATGACACTGTGACATACTCAAGTAGCTCTTTGGGCTTATACTTTTTGTCAGTTTTAATAGTCCGCCAGTTGGGCTTCATTTCATTTAAAAAAAAAAAAGGAGAATTATGATGAGGTTCTATATAAAGGATTTTACAATTAAACAATCCCATAAAATCGTATATTTTCTATCAACTCATTTGGGGTTGTTAACACATCGAGATGGGTTTGTTAACGGGACTAGAAAGTAAATATGTGATTTTGTAAAACTGTTTAATGGTATAATCTTTTACATGAGATCTTATCAATATTTCCCTCTTTTTTTATTTTTTATTTTTTAAAAAAAGGCCTCAAGCTTGCGGGTTATCCTCTCACGGGCCTGACCTCAAAAAATGCTGGCAATTCAGTAATCTGGCTACAGGGCCAGGCAGATTAGAATTTTTAGTTCTACATGAATTCAAATTTTGACTCATTATATTGTGAGACATTAACTCCTTTTTTATTAGATCCAATGCTATTGGTAGAATGTTTATAAATTGGTTCCTCATTACTACTATTATGGTCCAATGGGCCTTTTGAGCTCAATTCCCTTATGTTTCTTGTAGTCACGTTATTGCTTACATTGGGCCTTTCATCGAGGACTTCATGTGAATTGCTTTGGAATTTTTTTTTTTTTTTTTGGGGTCCTTCCCATTTGAACCTCTCGTTGAATCATCAGTTCTCTTCAATCCGTTGCATCACGCTTTCCCCTTTGGTAGCTCTAGCCGTTGTCGTCATCTTGTCTGACATTTTCAGCCTCTACAGTATAAGATTTCTCTTCGTTCCAGTTCCCTCCTCTGCCTTTCTTTCTCCAAACCTGATTCTTGTGTTTTCACAGATTTAGGAATGGCTCCCCTATTGCCTTGCATGGTTTCATTTCATGATTAAGGTCACCAATTGCTTCACATCGTGATTTTGATTTCTTGACATTGCCTCAAGTTTATCACGCCTTGGTCTCGTTGCAGGTTGTTTCTCGAATTCCGGTTTCTGATCTGCCTTCGAACAACCATTCACTTGTGGAACTCTTCCTCCAACGGTGAATCTATGGGCTGTGATGCCTGATTGCTTGGTTGAACAGTAGCTTTTATTTGATTTTGTTTCGAGATTTCTGACTCTTAGAAGCTGTGCACCGGTAAAATTATTTACTTTTTCAGCAGAATTTTTCCCAGAATCATCTACTTTCTCCTTGTCCAATTCGAAATGGAATACGGTAAGTGCAAAAATTGGTGGCTTAATTCAGAAAAGAGTTGTTAACTTGTTATGCTGTTCGCTTACCAACTTCGATGGTATGGTGACGAACTTCAAATTTTGAATATGCACAAGATAAAAGGAGTTTTCCGTGTCTGAAGTTCGTCACCTTACCATCGAAGTTGGTAAATAGACAGCAAAACAAATTAGCAACTCTTTTCTGATCAAGTCATCCTTTTTTTTTTTTTTTCCACCCAACATATTCCATTTGGAATTGAATCTGATTGAAAGTTTTCAAGGATCCAATCAGAATAATTGATTTTCTGATGAACTCGATTGATAAGGGTTTATAATTCAATGATATACTGATTTAGCCTTAACTTTATCTTTCAGAAATCTCTGACAGTGGTGAAAGCCCAACAGAGATGAGTACCACTGGGAAGCTAAGGTCTTCTAGTTCTGAATTGGACCTTGATCGACCCAACATTGAAGATTACCTCCCTTCTGGGGTGACCATTCAACAAGAACCTCATGGCAAGCTTTGCCTGTAAGTTTCTTTCTCTTTTAGTCTAACTTACTGTTTATTTGGATGTTAAATCATAGCGAGTTTTAACATATGAGCAGTTTTTTATTCAATTAATTCTGTTGGAGCATAAAGATTTACCTGCTTCTACAAAATTTCAACTCTCTCTTCTTTATTCATTTCAACGTTTTAGACCTTTGCTCTTTGGTTATTGGTTTTCAGGCGTGACTTGCTCAACATTTCTCCTACACTATCCGAGGCAGCTGGTGCCATAGTAGATGTAAGATTTGCTCTTTTTCTAAACTTTGCCGTCTTCTTGCTTCTGTACTTTTGATGCACCACGATTAGTTTTAGACGAATGATTTTAATTGTTAAAAATCATGAGACACTGTTGCATAGTGGCAGAAAGAAGGACGAACGAGAAGGAAAGAAGAGGGGAGGGGAGAGAGAATGAGAGAGAGGCGAAGAGAAGAGAAGAGGGAGACAGGAGAGAGAGAGAGAGAGAAGTTCAAACTGAATAGTATTCTGTATAGCTCAATAAGCATAGCATCTATGTTACAGTTGCTTTCCTTTTTATCATAAATAACTAACTTACTAACTACCTCTTAACCTAATAACTTCCTAATGACAGTTTAATCCCACATCTACTTTGATTAATACATAGCATTGAGGCTTAGAAGATAGCACACGGACTAGCTGTTGTGTACTGCTTCCTTAGGATATTTTTTGGGGGTTCTGTTCTCAGGGAATATTTAGGCTTTCGTTAAGAATCATCAATTTATTCTCAAGCTCATAAAATGTGTGGGTACGCCCATGTGCACAAACTAATGATGTTTTTCAATCCCTTGTTTTTGACCTTTGTTACCTTTGAGTGT
>QFDD01012143.1:0-10155 GCA_006871305.1 Vachellia collinsii
TATGTTGGAGTTGTCAATGCCCTATTCGTAGTTGTGATTAGTTACGTTATAGTTGTCAATACCATATTCGTAGTTGTCAACGTAGCAAACAACAGCATCAGCGCCATGAGTTCACGTGTTGTCAATAGCTTGAGGAAGCTTGTATGTTGGAGTTGTCAATGCCCTATTCTTAGTTGTCATTAGTTACGGTATAGTTGTCAATATCATATTCGTAGTTGTTAATGTAGCAAACGATAGCATCAGGGGCATGGGTCATTTCACGTGTCATTTCATGTGTCAGACAACTGCATCAGAGGCATTAGTTTATTACTTGAGGGTCATTTTTGTCATTTCGCATGAAAATCAAAAAGATAAATTACTGTTTGATAGCACTTTGTCCTTTGGAAAGTTTGTGGCAGCTTTTCAGGTTTGTGCAATTCAAATGTCATTTTCCCTTTAATTATAGTATATTGATAAAAAAAATTTTAAAGTGTAATATATAGGTATTTCTCTGACAAAAAGAAGTATATGGGTATTTAAATTTACTGTTTACAGTATTTCTATAAAAAAAACCTTTTTTTTTTGCCAACCACTTCTAATCTTTACATACACATATGCATATAGTCTGCTGTATTATTTAAAATTCACTTCTAACATATTTTATTGGATAAAAAAAATCTTAAATTTTATTAATTTTACATTAAAAATCAATAACTTTCCAACTCTTTTCTTATTTAACACTCATATATACATATATATATATATTATAATACATGAGAACAAAATTAACACAATAAAAATTAAGGGTAAAAGTATACATTCATTTGAAGCAGTATACCCAAAACTTTCACTAAAAGTGAGTTCAACATCATATACTTGTCAAATGTGTAAAAAAGTGTATAAACATTTAAAATGGATGTAAAAATACCAAAATAATTAAAGATAAGCTAACAATGTTACTTTTAATGGTTGAATATACGCTATTTTTGCATATCTATATTTATTGATATTAAGTTATATTTAACTATCATGACTTTTGACTCTTACTTTAAATGTTTATAAATATTTTAACACATTTAATGGTACATGGCATAGGATCCAACTTTGGTAAAAGTTGATAGATATTTTTTTTTATCTAAACCCTGTTGAAAATTTAGTGACATGCCAGCTCAGTACATACATACATGGTGTGTCTCTCAATTTGCTCTAAAACTTGATACTGGTTCTCTCTCTCTCCCACAAACACACAAACACGGAGAAAAGCATGGAGTCAAAACCCCATGCTGTGCTAATTCCATATCCAATTCAAAGTCATATAAACTCGATGCTCAAACTAGCCAAGCTTCTTCATCTACGAGGCTTCTTCATAACCTTCGTCAACACTGAGTTCAACCATAAACGCTTGCTCAAATCGTTAGGTGGTCTCAAAATCTTTGAAGATGGTGGCCTCCAAGATTTTCGATTTGAAACCATACCAGATGGTCTTCCTCCTCCTGCTAATGATAACGCCACCCAAGACCTGGTCTCTCTTGCTGACTCTACAGCTAAGAACTGTCTCTTTCCCTTTCAAAAGCTTCTTGAGAGGCTCATCAGAGGTGAATCTTCCTCCAATATTGGAATTATCCCTCCGGTGACTTGCTTGGTTTCTGATGTTTGCATGTTCTTCACTATTGATGTTGCTGAAGCACTTGGACTCCCCATTGTTGTACTTTGGCCTGCTAGTGCTTACTCATTTTTGGGTATTGTCCACTTTCAAAATCTACTCGACAAAGGAATCATACCGCTCAAAGGTATATACTGCTATTTATGCTTCCTGAAATATATGCCTTTTTATGTTTTTTTATGTTTTATGTATGGTTTATGCTTCAAGTGAAGAACTGGGCATCAAGTTTGTCTTTTACTGTATTTATCTGGTCAATTTGATAGGATTTAAAGGTTAGATGCAATTAATTAATTAATTAATTCATCTTCTAATTAATTGACATGAGATTAGGGTGTTTGGGAAAGTGTCATAATCAATTAAAAAAGTATTTTTATCCAAGTCAAGATAAAACTCATCTATATACTTACATCTAAGATTTTTTTAAGTCTCAAAGGTCTCTAGCATATAATCTTCAATTTTCAGTTTTCTTTATTCAATCTTCTTTTTTTTTTGTTCATTTTTTTTCACTCTATTTTTTTTGGTACACAATCTTCATATATATATATATATATATGTGTGTGTGTGTTTTTTTTTTTTGGGCCAATAATATATATATATGTTTTCCTCTCTTTCGATCAAAATAGCTTAAGGCATCCAATAGTATTATAGACTTGATATATTATATTATCTATTATCATTTTGGTATGCAGATGAGAGCTATCTGACAAATGGGTACCTAGAGGAAGAAATAGATTGGATTCCAGGCATGAGAAATATCAAGCTGAAGGATCTACCTACCTTTATGAGGACTACGGATTCAAATGATTTCTTTCTACAATTTGGTATTAGGTCTATGGAACAAATTCGTAGGGCCTCAGCCATTTGTATCAACACATTTCATGAGTTTGAAGGTGAAGCAACAAGAGCTCTTTCCTCCATTTTCTCCTCTCCTCTTTACACCATAGGCCTTTTCCCTTCATTTCTAAGCCAAATCCAACACAACAACAACAACAACCAGCTCTTATCTTTGAACTCTAGTCTTTGGAAACATGAGACTCAATGCCTCGATTGGCTAGAATCCAAGAAACCTAAATCTGTGGTTTATGTAAATTTTGGAAGCATCACAGTTATTTCTGCAGAACAATTGTATGAGTTTGCTTGGGGTTTAGTCAACAGCAAGAAACAGTTCTTGTGGATTATAAGGCCTGATCTTGTGAACGGTGGTTCAATGATTCTGTCCCCTGAGTTTATGTGTGAAACTAAAGAAAGAGGCCTCATAGCTAGTTGGTGTGAGCAAGAAAAAGTTCTGAACCATCCTTCAATTGGAGGGTTCTTGACTCATTGTGGGTGGAACTCCATGACAGAGAGTATTTGTGCAGGAGTTCCCATGGCTTGTTGGCCTTTCTTTGCGGATCAACAGACAAATTGTAGGTATGCATGCAAAGATTGGGGAATTGGGATTGAGATTGATAGTAATGTGAAGAGGGAAGAAGTTGAAGAGCTTGTGAATGAGTTAATGGAAGGAGAGAAGGGGAATAAAATGAGACAGAAGACTTTAGAGTGGAAGAAAATTGCTGAGGAGGCCACAAGACCTTGTGGTTCATCCTATGTCAATTTGGAAAAGATGATTAAAGATGTGCTACTGCAAGGAAACTAATTAATAATGAGAGTAATCCTATTTCCATTTTTTTTTTTGCCAATCCTATGTCCATCTTACACCAACCAAGAGTGGTTTTTTTTCAAAAAAAAAAACAAAAGTTGTTGGTTGTGGAAATTTTCCGTACTGATAACTAGAGTTGGTAGCAAATAAAGAGGATATTGCGTCTAAATACTTGCTCACTAATGATAGATTTAAATTCAACCCTCCTAAGGTATCAACATGGTTTTAAAATCATATTGACAAAGGAGGGAAAGAAATAATGAAGATGAATGGGAGATTTGAATTGACATTTTTATTAATAAAAAGATGCAGAATCAGTTTCGGCTTGGCTAGACACTAACATAGAAGAATATTCAATTACTAGTATAATCGAGGGAGATTGTGGAGAACAAGGCCATTAGCATTCCTCCATTGTTGTACTCCAGCCCATATCGAAGATGGATAGGCAACTCTTCTATTTTCTCATTGCTGCACAAGACACTTTCACCTTTTCAATTTTCTTCAATACTTTTTATGGAGAATTGGAATAAGTCTCCCATTGAAAAATTAATTGTAAAATGGGATCTTCCACACGTATACAACTGAGCTTCCAACAATATGCAGCTGAACCTCCACGTTATATGCAATTAAGCAAGTCTCATTCTCTAATTAATTCCCCAATGATGGATTTTTCTCTAATTCTCCCTACATTTTACTGGATGCATTTTTAAAATTTTTTCTTTATTTAAAAATCTGACGTTAAAAAAATGAGATGGATGACGCATGTTACGGTGATCATAACAGATTTGGTTGATTAAATGTCAAACTTAACTTAAATGATGGTTAGGAGACATTAATTGCTACGATCTGAAAACTTTTAGAGCGATATTTAACTCAAAAACACTTTCGGATATCTAACACTTGAGTAAAAGCTTCTCAACCAATTTTACATATTAACCAATGAAGTTGAAGGCACATTGACCTTTTAACTCAACATACTTATCAATTAGTGGTCAAAATTAACCTAAATAATTGCTACAAACTCTTGTTAACATTCCTACACTCTAAAAACTTTTGGGGTAAAATTAAATCCGAAAAAACCTCAAAGAATATTCAACTCTTTGAAAAGACAATTTGCAATTTAATCCAAAAATTAAAAGGATGAATAAGGACATAGTTGAACAAAAAAAAGGTACATAGTTTCAATCATAATATACAATTACTTTTAGAATCAATATGGATATAAATTATAGATTGTTACATGGTTATTTTAATTCAAGAGGTTATTAGTTAGTTAGATGGTGTATTGTTACGGGGTTATACTAGTTTATGAGGTTATTAGTTAGTTAAAAAGAAGTATTGGTATAAGCAGGGGATTAATAGAGATGTATCTTCTTGTCTTTAATGTCTTGAATATTCAATACATATTTCTCTCTTTACCACATCAATGGTATCAAAGCAAGTCTTCGAACCACCATTGCCGCTGCCGCCGGACGTCGCCAGAATGACGATCCTCACTGTTGTCATATAGTTAAAGCAGTTAAAGCATCTTTCTACTTTTAAGGAGTACGCATGACAATTTCAAAATGTTCTACCATATATGCCCTGGCCAGAGTTCACCGTTTTCAGGGTATTCATCGATGGACTTCAGCTAGAGCTTCAAGATGTAGTCTGATTTTTTAATCGAAGCAGTCTTTCTGCACCAATTTGTTTTGCCAACATTCATGAGCGATATGAGCCGAAGACAGTTCTGTCACAAGACTCGGATGCGAAAGATGATAAAGATCGGAGTGACTTGCAAGCGCAAAACACTGAGCCAAATGGAAAGGGAAGGGCTGAAGATGACGCTGTGGATATTAACGACACGAAACACCAGAGACAGAACTCTAAAATGGAGGTAGAAGCAATGGTCAAATTGATGGATTGCAATGAAGATGAAGAAGCCCGTAATGATTTTGGGGTGTACACGTCTCTGTCTTCTGGATCACCATTTCCATCCTATGCGTTTTCCCTCAATGGCAATCTCTCTCACACAATGCACAAGAACGAGCCTCTACTCCTTCCTATTCGCAAGCCTTCGCTTTCGTCACTTGCAGACAAGCATGATGATCAGAATGAAGAGGTTGAAAAGAGAACAATATACGAGGCATCCAAGATTCTGAAGTAAGAAGAACGTGGATGTGTTGAGGAGGACTTCAAGATTCAAAGAGATGGTAACTTTTGTAGCCTTGGAGGCTGAAGAAAAACATCCATCCTTGCTTGGCTTCCATTGCCATCACCGCCTTTTCAAGTTGCAGCTACCATTATCAGCTTCATCCCCTGGGTCTCACGTTTCGTCCATCTACAACAATTTTGCAATTCCATTCGTCCTATCGAAGCTTTGGACTAACCGAAATTCAAGCCTGCCCTGCCAATATCACAACTACAAAGCCGATGAAGTTCGAGAACAACCAGATGAAGTAACTTTCGGATTCCGTCGCAGCTGTTCCTTCGTGTCTCTTCCATGCTCAACTGAAGCCACAAAATCCAGTCTCAGGGGAAAGTCATTGTTACCTTCCACATTCGCTGACTTGAAAAGGCAGAATAGGAATGATTCCACCAATCCCCTTGCTCTGATCAATCATCGACCAGAGAGGCACCCCAAGTTTCGTGTCAAATTTTTTCACAACGGCAATTTCATACGGCACCGCTGGGAGCTTCGACCCACTGACTTGCGTGCATGGAACAATCAAAGTGTAATAGAAGAAGAAACTGTTGTTAGCTTCGCCAAATTGTAAGGGTTGACTAGTTGCTGCCTCTTCAATGCGGTTTTAGCCATTGGATCTATCCTTTCATATCTGTTTCTGAAGTTTAATGACCAGATAATGGCGAGAGAGCTGTACCTATTTTACATTGATAAAGTGAAGTCAATTGGTCTAGCATGCATATCAAAAGGGTCTGAGAGGAAGCTTTGTTTTTTCTCTGACTCGTCTTACACATGCACAGTACCTCTTTCATGACCTGACCCTCCTTGGAGATTGCGTAGGTACTGTTATCCAGTTGTTTCCCATTACCACTACCATGGAGTGCTCTGTCTGCCTTGAAGCCTTGTGGCTTGCTTGTGAGGGTATTATGCTCTTATCTGGCAAGTCATGAGTTCGAATAGGCAAAGCACTGAAATCAAGGAGTGCTCTGTTTGGGCCTATAAGCAACTACACGGATTTCAAGAAGCTAGGCTCATTTGGAGTATGAAAGTGGGCATTTCCTGTGGGGATTTATGGGTTTTTGATGTTGGATGGTAGATCATGCGTCAAAATGGTCCAGTGACATGAAGAGATTATGACGGCTTGGTTTTGAGCCACATTGTTGGTGGGTTCAACAGTATTGCAAAGCAGGTCAAAAAAAAAAAAAAAACAGTATTGTAAAGTGTTTGGTACCAATAATACTTTAAATCCAACTATTATTTTTATATTTTTTCTTTTTTACCAATTGTACTTATCCTTGAGGACAAGGATGTTGTTTTGGAGGGGATGTATTCTTATGTGATTATGTTAGTTCAAGAAGTTATTAGTTACTTAGAGGGTATGTTGTTACGGGGTTATGTTAATTTATGAGGTTATTAGTTAATTAAAAGAAAGTATTAATATAAATAGAGGATTAATAGAGATGTATCTTCTTATCTTTAATGTCCTGAATATTGAATACATATTTCTCACTCCTTCGTTTATTTTTAGGTTATAACTTATTAGACATTGGGGTTTTTAATACTCTTTTTAAAAAAAAACCTGTGAAAACACAGTTAATGAGATAAAATGTAAAAGTAGTAATAATACAATAATAAATAATGATTTTTCACATGAACTAAGAAGTCCCCAAGTAAAACACGGTCAAAATCCTTGGGGAGGTCATTGCTTCCTGGCTTCCTTGGTTCCGAAATTTGCACTGCGAGGGTAGAGACTCAAATCAATTCGTTATTTCTTCTGGTTTTCCTTGGTCCGTTGAAGGGTGATAATGGCCACGGTAGCCACCACCGCTCCATCGTCAGCTCCGCCGCCGCAAGCCCTAAAATTGGAGTCCCTTGCTCGAATAGACACCACCACTCTCTCCCAGTCCGAACTCCAAATGCTCTCTCTCTGCTCAGTCTCCGCCTTCGATCTCCGATCGACCACCAACCTCGTTTTCCCCAATGTCGACCGTTCGCTCTTCAATGAGAGCGCTGGCTCTCGCCGTCAGACTTACTCTCGAGCACGCTTACCCCTTTCCCCTTCTGATTCCCCCTCCAGCCACCGACGCCGCGTCGCCGGTCTTCTTCCAACGCCAAAGCTCCCACCTGTTCCCGATGACGACCCGGAAAACTTAGAAAACCGCAAGATTATAGATTATTTGAAGCAATTGATCAGGGAAGACCCTAAATTCGATCAAGTTGAGCTAGTACCACCTGCTACCCACGAAGTTGTGCCGAATTCTGAATTAACGGTTGGGATGGTGGAGAGCGAGGATATGGGGCTGTTGAGGAAGAGGAAGAGGGGGAGGAAGCCCAAAGCGAAGGTGCATTTGAAGGAGTGCTATAGAGAGATGGAGATTGTGAATAAGGGTGGTGTTGCGATTGATCTTTCTGCTTTGGCGAATACGGAGGATCCATTTGCCGATGAGTTGAGGAGAAGGACTGAGGGGTTGCAGAGTGAAGAAGAGCTATTGGGGTTTTTGAGGGATTTAGGGGGACAATGGGGAAGTAGGAGGAAGAAGAGGAAGATTGTGGATGCCGGAGATTTTGGTGATGTACTCCCGGTAGGTTGGAAGCTTCTACTGGGTTTGAAGAGAAAAGATGGTCGCGCGTGGATTTATTGTCGGAGATATATCAGGTGGTCTTTTTTGCCTCTTCTACTCTACTAGATTTGCGGGCATCTGGTAAAAAGAACTATTTTATTTAATGGGCATGCCATTAGATAACATATGAACCGGATATACCAAGTAGATATTTATGTTTTTCATTTTGAAATGTTAAGATTGAGTAAGTTACTATCAGGACTACTATGAATGAAATATACTCTGCATCCTAAGAATATGAACCGGACTTAAGTCATGTACGTTGGTGGTGATGGTTTATTTCTTACAACCCCTGAATGTTTTCCTTTTTCTCTTTATATCTTTTAAGGCCTTGCTTACTCATTTGATATTTTGTAGTCCTAGTGGAGAACAATTTGTATCTTGCAAAGAAGTTTCTTCATACCTTCAGTCCCTTTTTGGTCACAATGAAGCCCAGTTGCCAATCAATCGAAGGGTTGACAATGTGCTGATGGACAATAGGGTGACTACTCAAAGTGTAAGTATATATCTAGCAGCGGATTTCTGTTATATTTGTATATTATATGAATGAGAAGTTTATGGGATGGGCTGCAGTTTGTAGGTGTTACCCATGAGGAGAAGGATAAAAGGATGATCACTGTAAATGACTTGGCTCCACTCAATTCTTCTGAATGTAATGAACGATTGAAGGGCGTGGCCTTATTGGGAATTGAGAATCTTGCTGATGTGCAAATAAATGACCTATTTGAATGTCACAAATGTAACATGACATTTGATGAGAAGGATTCATACTTGCAGCACCTTTTGTCTTTCCACCAAAGGACAACAAGGCGCTACCGACTTGGTTCTTCTGTTGGAGATGGAGTTATAATCAAAGATGGAAAATTTGAGTGTCAGTTCTGCCATAAGGTGTTTCTTGAAAGGCGTCGCTACAATGGACATGTGGGGATCCATGTGAGGAACTATGTGAGGAAAGTTGAAGAATCACCAGGTCAGGTAAATGTTCAAAGGAGAAATAAGTCTCCGATCAAGGAGGATTTCCCTTCAAGGATCTCTAAGATGGATGCACTAATTGAGATTGCCCAGAACTCTATTATGGAGAATGCTGCAATTGAACCCCTTGGTAATCATGCTTTGTCTCCTGATAAACTGAATGTAATTTCTGATACAGAAATTGCTGTTGGTAACTTAGATCATGACAAAATTTTTGAGTCTCCTATCAGTGAACAGAAAATGGAAGATAGAGTCAATTATAAAAATGTGGACCACAATTTGAATCCCCAAGGTAGTGAACTTGTACTCATGGATGAAGAAGCAGAGAAAACTGATGATGGCAACAAAGTTATGGATTCTAAGAAAGAGACCCGTGAGGATCCCATTAGTCTGTCGGCTGTAAACCTGCAAAATGTTGATGCATTTGAGAATTCAAAGATAAAAGATGATCTGGTATTGGCTTTTGATGGTTTGGACCGGTCCAGTGTTGGTTTGGAAGGAGTTTCACAAAGCCCTTCACGTCCTTTATCTGGAAATGGTATAACCTCTGAAGTTGCAAATGATCAAAATTCTATTGTCACTGTTAGTGTGGAGCAACTTAAAAATGATGAAGACAGTAGAATTAAGAATGAGTATAAAGTTGAATTCGATGGCACAAAAGATGTATCTATTATGTCTAAAATCCAGGAGACAACATTACCAGCTTCTGAAGAGAATACAGTGCCATCTGAAGTTCCAACCCCATCTTTGTCCATGGTACAACCTTTGGATTGCTTTTCTCATCTCACTGGACTCTCAGATAAGGTATAAGTCATATCAGCTGGGTACCTTCAGTCTCTGGGTTTCTTACGTGTAGAAAAACATGTGAATATTGCTATGGTTCTGGTACGAGATCTTGCCTAGAGGTGATTGTTATATGGGATTTTGCATGTGTCCATATGCCATTGATTGGCAGTTGGTCCGACATGCATATGGAGTCTATGTCTCTAAAATATGTTCAGAGATATCTTGTATTCAATTGTTGATGTAAATGTGCATTATCACCAAACCTTTTGTTTCGGTACATTCCTGAATTTTCCAAGACAAGTACAATCTTTGGAACCGGTTTTGCTGTCTC
>QFDD01012146.1:0-12540 GCA_006871305.1 Vachellia collinsii
TGTGTGTGTGTGTGTTTGTGTGTGTGTGTGTACCAGTCTATTTTTTGGTCCTGAACAGCAAAACAAAATTGTTGAGGGTATGGTATATATACCAAATGATTGAGTTAATGATAATTAGGTTTCCAACAAATTTTTCAGAAAAATAAGTTACAAATATTGATTCAAATAATTGTAAATTTTGAAATTTCCATGACATATAAAATATTTAAGTTTTAAATGCAATTCAGTTTGTAACTATTACTTGTAAACCGTCTGAACCCATATTTGCAGCAAAATAAGTTACAAATATGGATTCAAACAATTGTAATTTGTTCAGTTTACAAAAATAAAAAATTCTTCGTGAAATGCAAATAACTTGTAAACTTTAAAAAATTGGTTATGATTTTGCTATAATAAAGTTAGAAATTTTAGTGAAAACTAATATGTAGCTCCTTATTTAACAGAAAAACAAAAGGTTCTTCTTATGCTGATGAAGTTTTAAATTTTTAAAAAAAAAATCAATTATGAATTTACTATAATAATATTACAGATTCTAAAAAAGTCACAATTTCATTGTAACAAATTCACCTCTAATCTTAACCTTATGAACTAAGGTTTAGCTAGGTTATTTTTGAACTTTTATGACCCTATTTGTCATAGTATTAAAAAAATAAATTCACTTAAATCGAGACAAAACTTCATTAATGTACTTATCTTATAGATTGTAAATCATGTTAAAAAGTTAAATTTTATCGTTAATTCAAATAAACAAAGTTTCAAGAGTAGATCCTATATCACTCACATGGACAAGGCAAGAGTTCTAGGCCTTAACCTTGCAAATTTGTAACTATTTGTAAAAGGAAGCTAGTTCTTGTTTAAGTATTCATATTTTTTAAGCTACCAAATGCTTCATAAAAAAAACTAAGAACACATCTTAGAAAGTGCTCGTAATAAGAACCATATGGAATCATCTCTGCTATAAAACATTTTCAACCAGTGTCACTAAATTAAGGAGATTAAGTAATTAAATTTATTTAAAACATGCTTCTATAACAGTGCGCGAGAGTACAAAAGACACAGGAATAGAGTACAGTCTGAAGCGGCAAGCAGCAAAGATGAAGAAGTGTTTTCACAAAAAAAAAAAAAACAAGAAGAAGATGAACAAGTGCGCCCAGTTGTACGTTCAACGTAAAGTGGGCCCCACAAACTCTGATCCCCTTCAAAGAGCTATCGTCTTTCAAGTTTTAAGTCTTCTGGTGAATTGAAGAGAATAACTTGTTTAAACAAAGAAAAAGAAAAAGAGACGATGAATAGTTAAAAAGATTAATAAGTAATCATGAATACAAAAATATCTCAGTTCCTTCTCTTAATAAAATTTTTAAATAATGGATATTGTACCATTCTCTTTCTGTGCATTTTTTTTCTTTTGTCAAATTCTCTGCTTTTTAACGTCCTCATTCATATTCTTATTAGGCTTTACGTACACACTAATTTTTCAACACATAGATGTCAGTAAGAAAAAATAAATACACACTCACATATATTTTCACCCAGACTTATCCAGGAAAACTTGCATTTGTTTCGTCAAATTAAATAATGCAATCTTCCAATTGGGGGGCTGGATTTTATTATGATTATATCTAGCCCAATTCTTATCACATTAACTCATCCTGCACAACTAGCTACTACAATCTTTTCTACATATATGCATTTTCTCAATGCAGTTATTTGACTGTATCAAATTTGAGCATTGATAGGTTTAATTAGAAATCCCTTGGATCATCATCACAACTCAAGCCAAGCATTCCTATATATATATACACACATTCTTCGATCTTCTTCACTCTTCAGCTTCATATCTCAGCCATGGCTTCTTCTTCTTCTGCAAAGTCTATCCTCGTCATTACTTTCCTTATGGCTCTCACATTCTCAAGCATCGTAAGCTCGTCACCTTCTCCAAACAACGCAGCCTTCGATGCCAGACATGCCTTCGATTCCAACTATTTTCCCTTCAATTCCTAATATCCCTAATCAGCCCCCAATTCCAATAACAATACCACAATCCGCAATTCCTCCATTGCCAAACATTCCCTCTGCCCCAACTACTATATGCCCTCCATCCCTTTCTTCTCTCCCCCTCCTTCTAACTAATATCAGAATGAAAATATATCTTTATACTTATACTGTTCATCCCATGTGCTATATATGTATCAGTTCTCAGCAGCATCAAATATATATACTTGTAATAGATCAATATACCTTCGATTGATTGTGGCATGACAGGAGATTTGTGTGAGGCTATCATTGTTTTTTTTTCCTTTTCTGTACGGTGTGACGATATAATTAATAAACAGTGTTATGCATCAATTAATGTTGTTTCTGTGTGAGTTTCTTGCCACTAATCTAACTTGTGCTTTTCTTATGATTAGCCATGCGTTTGTTCTTGGCTTCTTGCACACAATATCAAGGGTGGGTTTGGGTTGGCGGCGGCGGCAGTGGTGGTGAAAGTGTCTTTGATTTTATTATCTGACTTTCACAAACATAATTAAGTTTACAGTGCCAAGTGTGGGATTGTGCCAAGTGTTTACAGTGTTAACATATTGGTTCACTCACTATGCAAAGTAGGGAATTTGGATTTGGCTTTAGGATACCTTAGGAGAAATGAAATTGATATTGTTACATATAATACCATCGTCTGGGGTTTCTGTGCCCAAGGATTAGCTTATCAAGGTTTTGGGCTGTTATCTGAAATGATTAAAAAGGGCATTTATATTGATCCTTTTACTTGCAATATACTTTTTAAAGGGTATTGCAGAATTGGATTGGTAAAGTATGTAGAGTGGGTGATGCATAATTTGGTGGATAGGGGGATTCCACAGGGCATTATTGGTCTTGACACCTTTATCGATGGATATTGTAAAGCTGGGTTAATGAGTCATGCACTAGCTTTGATGGAGAATAGATGGAGGTACAATCTTCCGCTTGACATTGTTACTTATAATACTTTTCTTAATGCTTTTTGCAAAATGGATAATGTTGTAAAGGCCAAGTCTCTTACTGATGAGATTTTTGGCCATCAAATGAACAGAGAATGCGAACAATTTGAGAATTATGATATGCAAAGCCCCGATGAGAATAGAGATTTGCAACCAACCCTCACTACATATACCACATTAATTACTACATATTGTAAGCAACAAGGAATTGAAGGCTTTCTTTGCGAAAAATCACACATCCATCGAGGGCATATAGTTGTCTTGTTTGAATTATGTAGGTTACGAGCTTATTTCGAAATGATTTACGTCAGGTATAGGAATATATTTGTGGATTAAAATTGTGACCTTGACTTCAACCGGTAAAGTTGTTATTACGTTAGACGGAGTTGTCAATACACTATAAAAAATTGTCAACCAATTCAACGAAACAACAAATGCACCCAAGTAGAAAAGTTGTAAATAGCAAAAGAACTCTTGTCAATCTCTTTGAAAAGTTGTCAGTACATTAGAAAATTTTGTTTTCTAGAACTCAATAGAACAATATAGACACTCTAATAAAATAAGTTGTCATTACGTTTGATGGAGTTGTCAATACGCTATAAAAAGTTGTCAACCAACTCAATAGAGCAATAGAGGCATCCAAGTGAAAAAGTTATCAAAATCATTATATCACTTGTCATTTCCTTTAAAAAAACTGTGAATAAGCTGTTAATTGTTTTATCCAAAACTCAATGGAACAATATGGACACTCTAATAGATATGTGCTCAGAAAAATAAAATAAGTTGTCGTTATATTTGATGGAGTTGTCAATACATTACGAAAAGTTGTTAGTTAACTCAATGGAGTAACAAAGGCATCGGAGTGGAAAAGTTGTCAATAACATAAGAACTATTGTCAATCCCTTTGAAAATGTTGTCAATACACTAGAAAATTTGTGTTCCATAAGTCAATGAAACAACATAGGTACCCTAATGGAGATGTACTTAGAAGTTTAAAATAAGTTTTCATTATATTTGACAGATTTATCAATACATCTCGAAAAGTTGTCAACTAACTCAATGGAATAACAGAGGCACCCAAGTGAGAAGGTAGTCAAAATCATTACATCATTTATCATTCCCTTTAAAAAAGTTGTCAATAATTTATGCCAAGATATAATTCTGGTGTTTGCTTTTTAAAATTTTCTTGATGGTTGGCTTTTTAAAATTTTTGAAGGGTTGTTCTGTCTTTGCTCTCAAATTCTAAAATCCCTATTTTCTAACTGCTATTTATCTATCTTTTCCCTTATTGATGGTAGTAAACGAGGTTTAAGAATTTCAAGGAGTATTTATAAAGGATTTTCCCCATATTTAAATATGTGGATTATTTGAGAGATTGATTTCATAGATGCATGATTTTTGAAATCGGTTAAATATAAAATATAAAATAACAGTAAGTAAATGATTTCAAAAAATAATATTAATAATGTATGACCGTTGAAAGAGATTTTTGAATTGAACAAAATTATTGAAATTTATTTTTATTAACTAAATTTCAAAGGATCTAGATTCGATATATATAGAATCAATGATCCAAATAACGTATGACTAATAAATCAATGAGTTGGTGTACTAATATTTTTTTACGGTCATTTTGCTTCTTCCACCACACGAAAAATATCTCCACTTGATATCTTTTACGGCTATGGAAAATTATGTAGATGGTAAATTGGGGGCAAATAGCTTAAACATTTATCAGGAGACTATAGCCTATCCTAGTCTATTTATCAAATAGGTAAGGATCAGGCTCAGCCTATTATCGGGCCCATTTAGATCCATAATACAGAAGAGATTCTTGTGTGAATTTGGATTGCTACACCATTTGTGGTCTGACTAATCAAAAAGCAACACCTCACCAAATTTTTATCCTAGCTGTCACCTCTATTTTTCCTGTATTTTCGGTTTCCCACCCTTCCACTTTCACAAATTAACTTTCCTCCCCAACTCCCTCACTCTCTCCCTTCGCGTAGAAGAAAGAGCTTTAGTCCACACGCTCCTTTCTTCACCGAACTATTTTTTTCAATCTTCTTCTTTTGCTCTAATCCCTATTCTCAATTTTTTCCCAGAAATTTTCTCTCATGATCTAACGCCAACCAACGTCCCATTCTTCCAATTCGTCTCATTTCCCAGAAATGAGGAGTTTGTCTCATTTTCTACAAGAAATTTAAAAAGTTAAAATCAGTATTATATGTCCCTACTTGTTGTACATACTTGGTTGATTTTAGAAAATATATCTTCAACTGTGGCCACTATATGATGTGTTCCTTTTATTTTACTAAACTCTTACACTACATGTGAGAATCCTAAGCGTTTAAGATTTAGCGTAGGTTTTTACATAATTTTGAAAGGTTTGTGTATAAACTTGGAGACACATGCTTTATGTCTATCAAAAGGTTTACTTTTTAAGTAGAACTTTAAAAATATTTTAGGAATTAAAATTTAGCTTGATCTAATCTATTTCCATCCTTAATTATAAATTTAATATAAAACTAAATTTAAATATTATCAATATTTTATTTAAGCTATACATATAAATGGAAGATCCGATTCATATTTGCTTTTATCCAATATATATCATCGTCGTACCGGTATCTATCTAATATTTTTTTTTTATCAACCGCATCTATCTAATTATCTATCAATCTATCCGTTTTAATATTAAACAGACTTTTTTTTTATTGTCTTTCCTTTTTTATAAAGATATTTGCATTAATTACCTGAAATAAAATTTCCGCTTGCATTCCTCCGGTGCGCCTCCGTCGATCTTTTCATTAATGTAAAACTCGTAAACTCAGAGAGCTAAAAACCCCAGTTGTCTTCTGCGTAAACCCCGATCTCCGATTTCTCAGTTGGAGTAACTGACCTCTAAGCATTCCACTATGGGGAGAAAGAATCTTAGGAAGAAAGGTAGAAGTTTGTCAACAAATCATGATACTTTCTTTTGCGGCGAATCAAGAAAGCGCCGGAAAGTTGATGACGACGCCGACGGTGAGATAGAAAGCATCTTTGGTGCCGACGGGGAAGAGGAATCTCATGGGGTTGAAACTGAAGAGGAAGGAGAAACTGAGGGTGAAGCAAGGAAGAGAATTGCAGAAGCTCATTTGAGAATTCTTCGTGGTATTGCTAGGAGAGAGAAGGAAGAGAGAGAAGAAGATGGTGATGAAGAAGAAGAAGAAAAGGAAGGCGAAAAAGACTCCCTCATAGCCCAGAAGCTGATACAGGAGAATCAAGAAGAGGGCTTTCGGGTTAGGAGAGCATTTGTTTCCAGGTGACTACTCTATTATCCCCGCGCCCTGGGGGGGGCTCTAACGCTGCAGAAATATAATATTCCTGCTTTATCAACTTTTCTTTAAAGTAAAATTACATATAGATACCATTTAGTGCCTGATTGTAGTTACTTCCTTCCTATCAAAATAGAAAATAAAATAATTATTAATTAGTCTTCTCAATTTGACTTATTACTGATGGTTTTCCTAAAATTTCTATTAAAAAAATAATTTTCAGAAAAACTTGTGCAAAAACATACGGTATAGATGGTCAATTTTTAATTTTAACTCAGATCTGCAAGAGGACTTGTGTATGTTTTGACTCACAATTTATTATAAGTCCTCTTCCGATATTGGATGTTGAGAAGTCAAATTTAAAAACTTACATCTTATTCTGTGTTTTTTCACAAATTTACATCTTATCTGTAAACTCCCCTTTTTTTCACCTACCTTGGTTGCTATATTTTCCATCAGGTGATTCAGAGCGTGATGGGAATTAATTAGAGGAGAAAAGAACACGCAACGCATTTTTACATGTTTGCATTATTGCATTAACGTAGAGGGACTTATTTCTATCTCTGATACTTACATATGTAGTTTATTTATGATGAATTTAACATAGGGTGAAAAAAGAAGGAACAAGTGGAGAATTTCGGCAGTTAGTGAAGCATAGACAGCCTGTTACTGCTGTGGCCTTATCAGAGGATGACATGAAGGGCTTTTCAGCTTCAAAGGATGGGACTATCATGAACTGGGATGTCAATCGTGGGAAAAGTGAAAAGTATCTATGGCCAAGTGACGAAGTATTAAGGTCTCATGGGAT
This sequence comes from Vachellia collinsii, assembly GCA_006871305.1. Classification (NCBI taxonomy): domain Eukaryota; kingdom Viridiplantae; phylum Streptophyta; class Magnoliopsida; order Fabales; family Fabaceae; genus Vachellia; species Vachellia collinsii. The sequence continues at coordinate 7,104 of QFDD01012146.1, forward strand.
GAAACAACCACAGGGTCGGCCAAAAAGCCACAGTAAACAGGTTTTAGCTCTGGCTGTGAGCTCCGATGGTCGGTATCTGGCTACCGGCGGCCTCGACCGCCATGTTCATCTTTGGGATACACGTACCAGAGAGCATGTTCAGGTGGGCACATTTTTCTCTCTTTCTAGATCATGATGTGATGATCATGTGTAGGTTTAAGCATAAACAAGCTAGCTGTTCGATCTCCTACGTACAATTCGAGAATCATTAGCTCTTTCTGCAATGGAAGAATTCATTTATTGTTCATATATATGGCCGGCTAGTTTACATGGTCTTAATTCCAAGGAAAATTTCTAAATTGTAATTTGTGATATAAATCCCATATCAGGGACTTTATAATATTAGTGCTGTCATGAAGATGTTACCTAATAGGAGACTACGTCAAGTCCCATAGAATAGAGCTGCCGAAGGCATCAATTCTTATACGAGGGCAAATTTTTATGTCTCCCACAACTTTCTCTTAAAAATTATGCTCATTATAATTTGCTGATGTCTAGTAAGATATGCTTTTAAGGAAAATGATATGTCAATCTTACCTTTAAAATGACTTGTACCACTCAACAAAAAATCCTTAAGACAGGATATATCGTGAATTTTATATAGCACACTTTTAGCATTATTATTTCCTTTTTCAGTTAGCTCCTTGCTTCACTGGGACATGAACTTTTTTAATTGTTAATTTCTGTGTTTATGTCTCTCATTTATATTTATTTGCCTTAATTTGACAGGCTTTTCCGGGCCATAAGGACCGCGTTTCATGTCTAAGCTTTAGGCAAGGAACTTCAGAACTATTTTCTGGTTCATTTGATCGAAAAGTTAAGATATGGAATGTTGAAGACAGAACTTATATGGAAGATTTGCTTGGCCACCAAAGTGAAGTACTCACTATTGATTGCTTACAAAAAGAAAGGCCTCTAACAGCCGGGCGTGATCGTACCATGCGGTTGTTTAAGGTAATTAACCTCTCTAATATAAGTGTTAATTGAAAGTTGTGTTAGGTTTCAAATATCCTTTTTGTCTCCTATATTTATCATTTTTTCCTTAAGTATACTTTAACCTTGAAGAGTAAAAGCAAAAGACAGAAATGGACATGAAAGCAAGTTTTATATATCGTTAATTTTCAGATGAACGGTAGTGCTGTTTAGCATTGGTTAATTATATGAATTGTCTGTTAGGTCCATGAAGAGTCACAACTACGTTTTCTTGCTTCGTCATCGTCCATAGAATGCTGTTGCTTTGTCAACAATGACGAGTTCTTGTCTGGTTCGGCTGATGGAAGCATTGAGCTTTGGAGCATAATGCGAAAGAAGCCTCTCTACATTGTCAGAAATGCTCACGCTGTACTCTCAAAAGATAATGGAACTATCTCAAATGGTAACTTCCATAGCATCTATTTTCTCCTGTTTCACAGAAAGTTTGGAATGTGTCACACTATTCAATTCATGCTTTATAAATAGGACATATGTATATATAGATATTGACATGGTATTAAAACCTAAACCCAGTTTGACATATCAGACATTGAATCAGACCCTTGCTCAGTCGGGGTCTAAAGTTTTAGAATAGATCGACCATTTTTTATTATATATATCTATATATATTTTCTCATCTATCTTGAAATGACATCATCAACAACCTCTTCGGTTGGAGAAACGGCCCTACACAGAGCTAGGCATGCAGCTGGGCGTGGTATACAAGATGGCAATCTAGCAAGGGACGTTTTGAGTTCAGAAAAATAGCAGTCTATTATATTTATACTTTAGAAACTTTGATTTGTTGGATTATGTGTGATTGTTACATGAATGTTTTATATATACTTGTGGGTCAATGTTTTTGACCCAAATATTATTTTAATTATGATCATTGTGATTTATGGTTGACCTTGGCTTGAACGAGTGATCTTCCTCAACCAATTCATTTAATAGATCTGGTTATACCATATTGTCATGCTTTCAGCTTTATTTTTGAACTGAGAGTGAGTTTGTAGCATTTTTTTTTTTTACAAAGTCTTCATTTAATTAGTAAATTGAAGTTATAGCATTTTTTCCAATCTGCAGAAATTGGTGCAGTGAGTTGTTCATCAGCTTCTTCATGGGTTGGTGCAGTGAGTGTTTGTAGGAACAGTGACCTTGCAGCATCTGGTGCTGCTAATGGCTCTGTTCGATTATGGGCAATTGATGATCAAACTGAGAGAAGAGCTATTAAACCTCTTTATGGTGTCCCATTGGTAAGCAAATATAAAATAATATATTCCATATGTTTAGATTTGAATAATGTGACTACAATTTACCTTTTCTTATATGATGGTGACCAAATGCCAAATAATATCTTTCTTTCTTTCTTTTTTCATAAAAAATCACTAAACAATAAAATCAGATACAGATTTGTGATGAGTTTTGATATGCAATTGGAAAACTTCCCTAATTTTATGTTATTAATTAATAAATCCTGTCGCAATATTGTACAGGTTGGTTTTGTGAATTCATTGGCTATTGCAAAATCAGCAGAATTCCTGGTTGCTGGAGTTGGGCAGGTGAAGTTTTATTTTTTCTCATGTTTCATTCTTGTTAAAAGAATATATCGAAAATTGCTTAACCTATAATTTTGTTACTGCTTTATTTTGTGCAGATCTCTTTATATACTTAAAACTATATTATGAAATGTGTCTCTCTTGTTGCTTTACAGGAACCTCGGCTGGGAAGGTGGGGACGAATCCCAGAAGCTGGAAATGGTATTTTTATTCATCCCCTCAAGTTATCATCATAAGAAGCCAAATGACGACTATATATATACAGTCTGTATTATGTACCTACCTCACAAAGAAAAACAAGAAGAAGAAGCCAATTTTTGGAGACCCACGTGTCAATCTCCGGCATCGTGCTCCAACTACATCAAAATAAGAGGGTACCTCTTCGATTTTCTATTCACTGCACAATGCTTCCACCTCCCATTTATGTGTCCAGATAGTAAAATATGTCACAAGGAAAAAAGAAAGAAGGCAATTATTGGAGAAATCTTATTTATTAGATGAGATTGCCAAAAATTTAAGGCCAATATAGCAATTAGTCAATGAGGGGGTTATTAGACAAAATTTTGAGAATTTTATTATATTAAAAAAGAATAGTTCAATGATCCCACTATTATTTTTTTTGGGATGATACAATCTTTGGATCATTAAATTTATTGTCATTTTGATTTTAGTCCTCAAATTTAAAACTAGTAATTTTGGTTCCTCAAATTCCATTTTACTTAAAACATTGATTCATAGTTTAATAAAAATATGGATCATTTTGCTCTTTAAAAGATTAAAACCACTTATTTTAAATTTAATGGATCAAAATCAAAATGAGGACAAAGTTCATGATCAAAGATTAATGAATTAACCCTATTCTAGATTTGCCCCATGCTTGCATCTCGTTTGAATTTTTGAACGTTTAAATGCTATTATTATTTTTTTAATTGAATTTCAAATTTTCACTTCTATACAAACATATTCATGATATCATTTTTTTAATAATAAACTTAAAATATTGCACTAAATTATTGTTGTTGTTGTTGTTTGGAGAGCTCAATGTGGGTTTATTTTTTTGGTACAAGAAATTTTTAGATGAGTGGGCTTAAGAGATTCACCAAAATCATGAGATATCTCTAGTGAGCACTAACAAAGGTAAATGCGCATTTATTGACTTTCCAATTGAGGCAATCATATTTAAAACCCTATAAAATACTTAATAGCAGCGCATCTTCTAGTTGTTTAAAACACTATCAGGCACAATCATGTATAAAATTCTAAAGCACTATCAGGCAGCGCCTCTTCTAGTTGTTTAGAGACTAGCCCTTCTTGCTACATTTGTATAGTAAACCTATCAAACTCAGCCCTTGTATAAGATGGGCTTACGAAATTTGAGCCCTTAATATAAAGTTGAGCCATACAGCCCACTTTGGCGACCCGTGTTGGGTTTGGAAAATTTTGTGCGCGAGAAACTTGCATAATGTGGTTCTATCAAAAAAAAAAAAACCTTGCATAATATTTTGTGTCTGGTATTTAGTTATGCTTATGAATGAAGGCGAATAATATTATGAAATATTATTTTTTTTGTGGGGGGGGGGGGGGGGGGGGAAGCATCTACCAACAACCCCATTAAAATGGGGAAAAAACAGAGGATCAAAAACAAGTATAAGCATTAGGATACATTTAAGAAGCCAGATGTGGGAACCACACACCAAGTAAGTTTTTCTCTTCCAATAAGCCAAAATCATAATCAGGTCTCAAGAAACTGTAGTCATAATAACCCACTTCCATGTCTGCCTCGTTCATGTTGTTATTCAAATACACAGGCAAATGATGACCACACTGCCACTCGTCAGTTTCTTTTTCTTCAAACATGGAGCTTTCATTTCCAGAATTGTTCAAACCCTCCTCCTCATCATCTTCAAGTTTCCTCTCTATAGAAGCTTTATATTCCTCATCTTGAGAGTTATCAGATGTACAAAATCCTAGAATCTCACAGGTCATTCCCTCCATCTGCTTCTTCCCAAAGGAAGCTTCACTTTCAGTAACACCAGAATCCTCTGAAAATTAAAAAAACTAAATAAATACTTAGAATTACTTATTTATGTGTATTATTAGCTTATATATTAAGTCAAATAAAATAATGTGTTGATATGTAAAATTTAAAATAATGTGTTGTTATTTTGAGTTGCATTAATGTTCAATTTTCTAAATTGCTTAGCTTGTAACGTTCCTCTTTACAATAAAATCCATATACTTTTTCTGCTTTGCACAATAATATATTTACAAATGCAAAAGTCTTCTTCAACTATTACCAATCAATCTTTTTTTTTTTTTTGAATAACAAGACAAGCAAAGCTTGAACGCTGACTCCCCATCCCCACTAACATGTCTCTATGAAGAGAATCTAAGCAGTAATTAGGCGGTGCATGCAAATACTTAAAACCTGGATTTATTCTATGCCCATTCTTAGTAAGTTTGTCAGCACAATCAAGTGCTTCCCTATGGCAGAAAATAAGCTCCACATCCCAGCTCATTGAGAGAAGAGCTCTGATATTCTTAATCTCTTGTTGAAGAGGGTGAGATGAAATACATTCACAGAAGATAATTTGTATCGACTCAAGAGAATCCGTGTAGAGTTTGATTCTAGAAAAACCTCTATCACGGCATACCATCAAACCCGTCAAAATGGCGTATATTTCCGTCTCAGTAGATGATGCAAAACCTATATTCTTTTGAAAACCCCCTGCCAAATTCCCTGTTCGTCTCGCAAAACCCCTCCACAGGCTGCATGTTTTTGGCTAGTAACAGAGCCATCCACATCCATCCGTATCGAGCCTGATGGGGGAAAGCTCCACTTGGAACTCTCTCGCTCTGGTATTTGA
>QFDD01012147.1:0-11175 GCA_006871305.1 Vachellia collinsii
GTTTGGGAAACACTTCCCAAAATCACTTTCACGCAAGCCGAGATAAAACTCTCTCACATACTAACCTCGGATTCTGTGAAACCAAGGTTTGAAACCTAGGTTTTGTTACTTCCCAAACAAGCCCTACATAGCATTCATAGCAGGGTCAGGTCTCAAGTATAATATTAGAATAATCATACCAATCAAAAAAGCATATTTGAGTGTGGTTTTGTTGTCCTTCTCCTTCCTTGAAATGAATTCCTTTCAGACTAACAAGTCGACCGATGTGACAGAAATGGGGGCCCTACCGCCTAGCGTGAGGGGCTGTCCATGGGCTCTTGCCCCAGCGTTTTTGTCCTTTTCTGTTCTTTTCCATCGATTGATCCATGAAAAAAAATGAAGTTTGGAGTCAAGAAAATGAGATGTGACGTTTGGGTACTTCCAAACTATTTTTTTCCATTAGTTCGATTTTACGTAAAAAAAGTTATTTTTTAAACTTTTTTACGATTTTTTAAAGATAGATACCGATAAAGATGTCAGTTCAATCTCTAACTTTAAAATATCTATTTTTAAAACTTATAAATAAATTTAACATAAATTTTTTGTTATTTATGAAATATTAAAATATCAATTATTTTATATAAATTTTAATTATCTAAAAAAACATGAAAAAACATTTGGGAAATAACCTAAAATTGAAGTGCAACTTACAAGGGGTGACTAACACCCCTATTTCAAAAAAAAAAAAAAAAAGGTTGATACATGAAAAAATATCCGTATTTGATCCCTCAGATTCATACTATAGATTTTGGTATATGAAGTTTTATTCTATTTAATAAATTAGCTTGAAACTAGATATTTTTTCTCCAAAAGACTAAAACCTATGGTTTAAAACTTCAATAATCAAAACTAAAATAAGACAAAATTTTTTTAAAATAATTTTATTGACATACTTATTTTCACGAGATAAGAAAAATATAACTCAAGCCAATTAATATTATACGCCCTAAAAGTAATTTCTCGTCACTTACAAGGATTAGTGGGAAAATAATTAATTAATTATATGATAAAAATTAAATGGCATAAGAGATATTAAAATTATTAATATGGAAAACCCATTAATGTATGTGTAAAAACAATTTCCATATAAGTGAAAATCAACTTCAGTGTGACCAAAATAAAGTACAATAGAGTATCAATCATGCGCACAAAACAAATGTGAAGAGCAAGCCAAAGCAATAAACTTATAATAGATAATGAAGTGGTATAAAAATAGTCTCAATTCATGCAATGAATCAATGATGCAGCCATTGAAAATGATTCATTAGTTAGTGCGAACCTACTGACACTTTCAAACCGATGATGATCAGTTAAGAAATGTGCAAATGCCAATCCATCAAGACATCCCATGGATTCCATTTTTTTTTTTTTTGGCCAACTAGGCTATCCTATGTATATACAATAATAGCTATCTCTCGTCACAAAAAATATAGCTCTCTTTCTTCTTTTTCAAAATGGCTGCCTTTAACTTTTGAATGACATCCCACAAGCTTTCTTGAGTCTAACCCCTCCGCTTCAGTCAGTAACATATAAGAGTATATTTGGCAAATTGTTTAGAAGTACTTCTTTAAACCCAAATCATGATTTGAGATTAAGAGGATATTTGATTACCATTTAAAAATGCTTCTAAAAATACTTTCATACAATTCGAGACAAAACTCTTCTCACATACTTACCTCTGATTGTGTAAAATCACTTTTCAAAAACTATTCCAAAACATATACTTAAGCTTGTTAAATATGTTCTTTTTTTAAAAAATCACTTCTGAATCCAAAGCTATAACTTTTGATTCAAAACCTTGGTTTGTGAAAAAGTGGAAGAGCCCAGCTTTTTTTTTCCTCTCTCTATGTGAAATCCAAAATACCCCTACTAGCTTTTCGTCTCATCTGTGTGAGCTTTTCTCATTAATATCCCCTCTGCTTTTATCACAAGTACTATAATAGTAAAATTAAAAAAAAATTATATGATAACTAATATCCGAGAGAGAGGGGGAGTGAGGGATGTTTTTAAACTTATTTATTATAAAATTTATTAACATTTTATTACGAAATGATATATTGAACTTACATATGCATAAATGGTACACTTTAAAAAAATTCAATGTCATTTTAGTAATAAAATGAAAAAAATTATAATTTAATACATTACTTTATGTCCTTTTTTGTCATTTCACACCTTAAAAGTTATTCTGATATCAACTATCTAAATATATTCATTTATTTCACAATCACTTTTTTTTTCTAAAAGCTATTCTATTCTCAAAAACTAATTTATGCAAGTTGAAATAAAATCTATTATCTAAAAGCTAATCCAAACATGTTCTAAATGAGATAAATTTTAAGTTCTTTTGCATAGAAAGTGAGTCCTGAGCACAGTAATGTTGCTGAATTTGGGCCAATTAATCTCACACACACATATGGTTACGAGCCTCACACACCCCCATCCAAGCCTAAAAATGATGCTGAATTAGATGAAGTTGGATCAGATAAGAATTGGGTTCCATTTTCTCCTGACCCATTGGGGTATCCAGGGCGAGAATAATTCTCAGTGCTTTCGAAAAAGGAAGAGACTATCAAGTCCAGTTTCTCGGTGCAAACGCACTAAGCTAGTTGAACCGGGAAAACGGGTCTAACCCGCGGGTTGGGATGGGTTTGGGCTGCAAAAAATGCAGCCTGTTTTTTTGCTGGCTGCATGAGCCAGGCCCGCTAGCCCACTTTTTTTTTTTTTTTTTAAATTTTTGTTTTTTTTGTTTTTTTTAAAACTAATTTTTTAATTAAGTTTTTTACAATGTTAAATCTTTATAAACCATACAACACATGATTGTATATACTTATTTCCATCTTATTGTTATTTATGTATCAAAATGAGTATTTTTTAAAAGAGGTTTAGGATTAAAATAAATAAAATTTATTAAATATATTATAATTGCTAAATAATATATGAAAATTTATTCCGAAGATTTTTTTAAAGCCAATTAACTTCATATTAATTATTTGTGTAAGTATTTATATTTATTAAAATTTATAAATATATATTAAAAATTAAAAAATTAAAAAATGGCGGGCTGGCCCGCCAACCGCCACCTCGGGTTTGGGTTTTCCCAGCCCGTTTTGATGCGGGCCGCACAGGCCCGCACCATTTGGCCCGTGGGTTGAGCGGGTTGGCCCGTCAACCTACGGGCCAGCCTGTTTACCGACTCTAATTATCCTAGACCATGAAGTCACTGAGGCTTTTGGTGCAAAGATCTCTCGACCAGCAGATTTTCATCATCACTTCTTCTGTTCAGCTATATTAAGAGGATGGTCACTCTTATCACAAAATGCATGCCTCAGTTTACATCTCTGGAACCTTTCGTTATAGGAAGGAGAAGAAGAAAGCTTCCATGGGAAGTACGAGCTTCATGCTAATGTTCTGGGTTCTGGCGGACTGCTGCAAACTTTTGTTTCTTGCTTTGTGTGTTTTCATTTCGGTTTTTGTTATGGTTGTATCAGTTTCCTCGGCTGTTTTTGGGAGGATTTTCGTCCTCCACTGCTCCCCGATCGGGTCACTATCAACTTGTTATTTCTGGTCATCCGAGCTCCTTCTGTGCAGACGTCGAGACTCATCGTCCTTGTGCGATGTTTCACGCATGGTGGCGTGACTCCTTCGGCCTCAACGACTGCAACTGGAGCCAAAATATTTAGACTACATAGAATATTTTGGGTTGTCATGTGTATTAGCTATGGGCCACGATTGGCCCTGTTTGATAACAGGCCTTTTTGTGTAATATCTCCTTTTTGTCCAAAAAAACAAGAAACAAAATAAAAAGTAAAACCTACCCCCCCCTCTCACTCTCTCTCTCTCTCACTCGCTTTTTTACAAAGAAGCAAATTTCAATAAATGTATGTAACTAAGGAACCATGCTAGATAATCATAAAAACAATTCTCTGCATGATACTTTTGTTGTGCTAAGGCATGTATTTATTTCAGGGAATGCCTAGGAATTTTGTGGCCTTAGACGAAATTTTCAAAAGGGCCCAATATAAATAAAATTTATCAATTTTTATAGGGTTAGTAGGTGAATTTACCCTGTAAATATTTTTGAATTCAATATTATCCTAAAAATTTTAAAATGAAGAAATATCCCCATTTCGTTGAAAAACTAACGTTAACGATTAATATTTTTAATAATGAGGGGCAACATTACTCATAAAAAAAATTCAGGATAAATTTGCACATTAACCATATTTTTATTACTCCTCTTACTTGCCAAGTTGTGAAATCATTTATAAAAATTTTATAATCAGGTCATTCTAATATTTCACTCTCACTAAAATAATAATATACTTAATCAATTTAATAATATAGTATAACATAGTTTATCTTAAATAATATTTAAGTAATTTTGATTTCAAACAACTTTTTTAACTATAATAGCCATTGCAAGTAGTTAACAATATTTTATAAGCATTTAAAAAAAAACAGATATAATCTTTTGATATGGTTTCATACTTCTACTAAGTATTAATGGCGTATGCCTACACTCTTAATACTTTCAATTTTACAAAGAAATTAACACCATAAAAAAGGTTGAAGAGTTGACTAGCAATTAATAAAAATAAAAATCATTAATATTGCTCTTTTGTTATTAGAATGTTGTACTCTTTTATATATAGTAATAATTACTTAGACACAGCAAGGTGCTCTCATTGCGGGTTAGCACTCCCGTAAATTGGGCCAATAGGTTATTTAGATACCTAGTAATATAATTAAAAAAAGACATTGGATACTAATTGATTAATAAAAAAATTACCATTGCCAGCTAATTGAAGGCTTGAAATGAATGCCTCAAAAAGTAAATTCCCACTGAATAAATATGTTTGCTTCTTCTTCTTCTTCTTCTTCTTTTAAATATGTTTGCTTCTACATCATTAGATTTAATATGTTTGCTTCTACATCTAATTAAATCTAATGATTTTATAGTTGTACTTAGGGGAAAAAACTAATTTTCCTTGGTATAAAAACATTTAGGTGAGTTCGGTCATGATGACTCAATAAAGTTAAGACATATCTTCAGGCTTAAAGAGAATTTATAGAATTATTCATAGATTACCTACTAATAAGCTTACATCCGCAACAGAAATTGAAATCAAAATATTTTGAGTTGTAAATTAATTCCTTACTAACTGCACCGACTTTTAATGGTAAAACTAATGGTTTTAATTTTCAAAGGATGGATAAATCCAAATCGGCAGTGTAAATTGTAAACGTAATTATTTTGGGCCAAATAAATTTTGGGGGTATAATGAAATGGACCTTAAAGTTACAGCCCTGCCCTAAAGGGCCATATGAAGTGCCATTTCTCCTGGATGTGTATGGATGGACATGCTAAAACGTCATATTCCGCACCTTCTTGCTACAATCCTAAAACACTTATTAATTTAGTTTAATTGGTAAAGAATTGAATCATACTTTATAATGTTATGATTTTAAATCTCGCTATTGATGAAGTGAACAGCATCAAGGATATGAAATTAAAAAGAAACATTAAGAAGATGAATGTCGACGTTATAGTGGAGGATAGTCCTCCACACCTAAGACAAGATGGATAGAAGTTAGATGGTGCGAAGATGGATGAAGTGCAAAGAAGGAAGCTAGTATCAAGCTAGATGAACAAATGAAGGAGGAACAAAGAAGTCAAAGCTCACTGAGAAGGAAGAAGAAGTTTTTGAGTATGATCTGGAAGAACACATGAAGGAGTGGTTGAGAGAAGAGGAGAGGGCTCCAGAAACCACAGAGGACAAACTGATGAGAGACTTAAGGAACTATACAGGCCATGAAAGGATGCATTAATTCTCAAACTGATGCAAAAAATTCCAACTTGAACATGGTGAAAAATAGAACTAGTTGAATCTTGAAGACGAGAAATTTTGAACTCAGAGATTTGCTGAACAACTATTATGTTTTTAAAGGGAAAAAGAATCTCACTGCAGGAAACTTTTGTTTGATGAGCCTTGGTTGATGCAAGGCTATTATCTTGTTGTGCAAAGATGGAGTCCGAATTTTAATTCCTATTGTAATAATTAGGGTCAGGGTCCCTACCCTTCCAATGCATTGCTCCTCGATAGATTTGACGTTGGAGTTAGGCAATTTTATTGGGAAAGCTCTAAAGGTGAATGTGAATACTTTGGCTCAGTGCAACAACAATAACTTGACAGTGGAGAGATGGGAAATTCGCTCGAGTAAGTGCGGAGGTAGATCTAAATGAGAAACTCAAATAGAAATTTATGATAAGGAATAAGATATATAGGGTTGAGTACGAAGAGCTAGAGGTAATATGTTTTAGATGTAGTATTATATGGCTATAGTCAAGAAGAGAGGCCCTTGAAGAGCATAAATGCATTATCGAGCGAAAAGGTTCACGAAACTCAAACAGAGATGCTGGAATCACATTCATCGGACGGACAAATGAAGACGCTACCGGAGTTCAACAACCCGTGTACAATGTGCCTAGTACATCAAGTAAAGAGTTGTACGGTACATGGATGAAAGGAACGAAAAACATTTAGACTAAAGTAAAATGGCAGGAAAAGAGAAGAAAGGAAACATGGGCACTAGATTTGATGTTTCATAGTGTTGGAAAATTGGGCTAGTCCACCCTTGGTGGATTAGGCCCAACCCATTATATTGGGTAGAAAATACAATTACTAAGAGACTGGGGTTAATAAAAGTAAAATTCCCCAAAATAATTAAATAATATGCAAACGAAAAGGAGCGAACGGTTTGGAAACTGTAAGACATGTTTTTTGAATTTTAAAACAAAAAACAAAACTTCCATTCCTTAATTAATTAAATAGAGTAAAGGCAGTGGTCAGAAGGACCTTTTTCTTTTTGACATAGAAAGAATACATCCTCCGTTTCCTTTCATCTTCTAAGACTTTCTCCATCTTCTGTGTCACTGTTGTGAGGCACAACCGAGTCCAATGTGTGTGATCCGGTTCGTGTGGGTACCGTGAACATCTTATCGTGTCTCCAGGTATGTTCTTAATCCTACAGTGGTATCAGAGCTGCGTTAATGTTTCTGTGGCTGTGAAATTGTATAAATTGGGCTGTTGTATGCGTTAATGTTTCTGTGGCGGTGAAATTGTATATATTGGGCTGTCGTATGCGTGTATGTGTTTGGGAGAAAAAAATGCTGTAGCCTACATTTTTTTATTCTGGTTATTACGATGCTCTCTGATGAAATAAGCATGTTCTATGAATGATTTTAACTCGAAAAACCTTCCATAGAATGAATTTTAGTGAAAAAAAAAAACATAATTAGAGACAGATCCGAGAGCACAGTTGGAAGTTTTTTTTTAAAATGGGTCATTTCAAAACGTAAGATTTAGGCTCAAATATATATCCCATTGCGTGGAACACGAAAAAAACACCAAGAATGCTGAAAACGGACATCGGACGGCAGAGAGAAGGTTCGGGTCCGACGGACCCGACCCGCTGCTCCAACCGGGTTTGGAACGACCCGACTGGAGGTTGAAGACGACCGTACAGAATGGAAAACGGCGTCGTTTCAGCGTTTAATTAAAAAAAAATTATGCATTTGGGCTCCGAGGCCCTAACATAAAAAAAAATTGGATTTGGGCTTGGCCACCCAAATCAAAGTTTTTCCCAAAAAAAAAGGGTGGATCGGGTAGCCCAACCCGAATCCGCACACTTTAAAAACGGGTCAGCCCAAACCGATCCAAACAAACTGGGCTGGATCGGGTTAGCCCAACCCGAGTCCATTTAAATAAATAATTTTTTTTTGAAATGTGCCACGTGGCGTGTGAAGCCACGTGGAAAGTCAGAAGTGACATCGACAGGTCCACCACGAGGCTCTCGGCGCATGGAGCTTATCTAGGTGGCGCGTGAGACCAAAGGACACCTGCACGGTGGCACGTGTAGTACACGCGCTTGTGCCCGAGAGTGGGCTTCACTAGTTTTTCCAATTATGAAGTATCTTTTTCTTCTCGGGGTGCGTGTAGGCGCGTGAGAAGTCCAAACGAGCTTCGGTTTATTCCTAAAATTTTCTAAATTCGAGGTATTGATTTTGATATATCATTTGCCTATTTTCAGAGGCAAAACAGATTTGTTTTAATAAGATTTCAGTGCGTTTTGAAGTTTCTTTGCATAATTAAAAAGTAATTTCAAGTTATTTATTTTTATTTAGGTAACAAAGATGTCAAATACTTCAAAAGCACTGAGACGTATGAGTATGAATCTGTGATTTATGAGTACTTGGATGATCATATTCAAGTAAATGTACCTGAACCTGATCTAGAACAGGATCCTGAAGAAGAAGACTTCTTAGAGGAAGAGGATCCTGAAGAATTAATTGAAGAGAACCTCGAACAAAATCCTTTGGAAGCTCAAGTGGAACCTCAAATGGTTTATACTGACTCTGGACCTAAAAGTGAAATCCCTGATGTGGACGAAGAAGTAAACCAACCATTAACTTCTAAATTAGCCAAAGCCATGACGTGGCGCGATGCAATCAAATTAAGAAATGTGAAGCAAATAAATGGTGTGATTGCAAAGTATGCTGAATGTGTCAGTGATAAGGAAAGCGCTGAGTTCTACACTAGTGTGATGATGGAATATAGAAAAGCAGTCATGGCTTTAGGCAAAGGAAAATATAGATTAACAGTTTTATGGGTGTGGGCATTCGATATGGCAACTCAATTTATGTTAAAAACGCCAAAACTTAGAAAATTGAGGAAAACTATAATAACTTATTGTTCCAATGTTTAATTATATTATTGGTTTTCCTTTGTACTTGTTGATCATGTTATGTATTAACATTTTGTATATATTATGAAGTATGTGTTATGTGTTCAATACAATTAGCTTTTCTTTTTATAAGTGGGAGCTTTTAGAAATGAGAATTCTAAAAGCAAAATTGAAATATATATTTATAAAAAAATCCTTGGAAAGAAATAATGATATTGCTAGTAATCATGAGATGGGAGATACAAACGTTTACTCCTAATCGTGGAAACAGTAATACTATTAATTTCCGACCAAGGATAGTATAAGTATAGGACATTGCATACAAGATAAGGAAGTTATATGATATCTAATAAACCTTGTTCGGTTCTCACGTAGAGAATAAAGTTTAATGTGGCACAACTTTGTCACAGAACTAAGAATGACCACGAAAAACATAATTGCTGAGCTAAACAAAGGTGACAAACTGAATGGTGACAATTGGGATATTTGGCACCGAAAGGTGCAATACATATTAGAGGAACAGGAAGCTGTAGAGCCTCTAATTACTGTCCTACTGGAACCTGAAGCTGGGAATACGTCCCAGCATAGGAGGGACCATGAGGCTTATCAGACCTGGAAGAAAAAGAACAGCATTGCAAGGATCACACTGTTAAGCACTATGGCAGATGATCTCATGTGTGAATATGAGAAGCAAAAGAATGCTCAAGCCATATGGGTCGCGTTGAAAGAAAGGTATGGTGGCATGTCCACCACTAAGCTGAGAAAGTTGACAATTAAGTTCGATACCTATAAGCTTAGACCCAACACGCCCATGAAACAACATCTGAGAGAAATGGCTAGCATGATTAGAGGACTGAAAGAAGCTGGACACATTTTGTCTGATGAACAGCAAGTTCAAGCTGTGATAAGATCACCTCCCTCCAATTGGGAACACATGAAAGTGAATCTGACCCACAATGATAGCATTGTTATTTTTGTTGATGTGGCTAAACACTTAGAGCTTGAAGATGAACATCTAGAGGCATATAAGTCATCTGGACATGCCCTTTTGACTGAAGGTGCTGGTTCTTCAAAAGCAAAGCCTGATTACAAAAAGGGCAAGAAGTTTTATAAAAAGGGAAGGAATGACAACAGAAAGTTCAGAAAAGGGCAAAATGCAATTCAAGAAGAAAGGCAAAGCAGACGGCAAGAAGAAAGTTGACATAAAGAAGGTCAAATGTTATGCTTGCCAGAAGATGGGTCATTTCGCACGAGATTGTACTGAGCGAAAGGACCATGAAAAGGTATTAGTGAATTATGTGAATTCACATGTTTCATATGTTTTAAGCACTGCTCTTCTTACTGAACATGTTTGTTTTTCTTGGATTCTAAACTCAGGCTCAACAAACCATGTAGCAAGGGACAGAGAGTCCTATATTGAATACCGTCGGTCGCCGTATCAAAGCAAGTGGCTTTACGTGGGAAACAATGAAAAGATCTAGATCAAAGGCATTGGGACTTGCAAGTTACCTTTGCGGAGTGGGAAGACCTTGATCATACATGATGTATTTCATACACCTGACATCCGACGGAATTTAATTTCTGTTTTATGCTTATTAGAATTTGGGTATGATGTAAAATTTCATGGCAAGGTTGCAGACATTTTGGACAACCAAACCATTTATGGTTCAGCTTTTCTGTTTAGAAAGTTCTTTATTATGGATATTATTTGTGATTTTAATTCAAATGATAGTTATGTTGTTTCTTCCTCTAATATGAATGTTGACATGAATACCTGGCATGCTAGATTAGGGCATATAAATCAAAATAGGATGATTAAATTAGCCAAAGATGGTTTACTAGGTCAAATATCCAATATGGATATGTCTTTGTGCGAGAGTTGTCTCACTGGTAAAATAACTAGAAAACCATTTGGCAAGGGAACTAGAGCTAAGTAACTATTGCAATTAATCCATTCGGATATATGTGGTCCTATGACTGTGAGAACAAGACACGGAGCTTCATATTTTATTACTTTTATTGATGATTATTCACGATATGGTCATGTCTATTTGATTTCACATAAGTCTGAGGCTCTTGACTGCTTTAGACGATATATAAATGAAGTAGAAAATCAAATAGACATCAAAATTAAAACTTTACGGACTGACCGAGGTCGTGAATATTTATCCGATCAATTTAAAGAGCTCTGTGAAGAAAAAGGGATAATTAGGCAATTAACTATCCCTGGCACTCCGCAACATAACGGAGTTGCAGAAAGATGAAATATGACACTTCTAGATATGGTAAGATCTATGATGGCACAAGCTAAACTTCCGATTTCATATTGGGGTGATGCTTTATTAACAGCAGCTTTTATACTTAATCGTGTGCCTTCAAAATCAGTCG
>QFDD01012150.1:0-10624 GCA_006871305.1 Vachellia collinsii
TGTTGATGCAATTACAGGTGGATCTGACGGGGGTGTTGGAGATGAAGGCGGTGGCATATAAAAATACAAGTCAAATAAGCGAAAGAGTGTATGGAACATTAGTGGCAGAGAACACCATCGCTAACAACCATGACCACTTCCTCACTTACTATCTCGACCTCGACGTTGACGATAACGGCAACTCTTTCGTCAGAGCCAAGATGCAGACGGTGACGGCACAAGCTGGAAGTGGTCCCCACTCGCCGTCTCCTACTCCGAGGAAGAGTTACTGGACGGTGGTTAGAGAAACGGCCAGGATAGAAGCCGAGGCCAGGGTGCGTCTGGGCTCGGAGCCGGCTGATCTGTTGATTGTGAACCCCAACAAGAAGACAAAGGTAGGGAACCAAGTGGGGTACCGGCTCATTCCCGGACAGCCGGTGAGTGCCCTTCTGTCGGACGACGATTATCCGCAGAGAAGAGCTTCGTACACAGAGTATCAATTATGGGTGACGGCTTATAACAGGTCAGAGAGATGGGCTGGCGGGTTCTACGCAGATAGAAGCCGAGGAGATGACGGCTTAGCCATGTGGAGCCGCAGGAATAGAGAGATAGAAAACAAGGACATAGTAGTGTGGCACACAGTCGGAATACATCACAGCCCCTGTGAAGAAGATTTCCCAGCGATGCCTGTTGTTCATGCTGGCTTTGAGCTTCGGCCTGCCAATTTCTTCGATGCCACCCCTCTCCTTCAATGACTTCTGTGTACATATATATTCAACTAATCCTCCAACTTGATAAAACTCATTACATATTGTTGGCAATCTTCGCTCTTATTAACATTGAATTGAATATTACTCACAACTTGTTCCTCTTCATATATGCGCAATGTACCCCCTCATAACTTGGTGAAGCCATTCAAATCATGGCCCGCTGATCATAGTGCATAAATTGCCTCTGCCATATCCAGTTTCGTTTCATTGGATGGGAGGTGAACCGTGAAGTAGAGGTTTCAATATTACATATCTTGTTTGGTTTATGAGAGAGTTTAATACTGTATAATTATATGGATGCTTAATATGTAGTAATTGCATAATACAGAGATATGTTACACATATAAGACCTCTAGATACCAAAAAAAAAAAAAAAATAATAATAATACAGCCACATGAAAAGTATTTAATATCACTGTCACATAATTCCGTTTGCCTTAGGCACATGAATTTTGGATTTCAATGGCAGAGTTGACAATATTGTTGCATATTGGTAACTTTGATGAACCAGAAGAGTTCTATTTAAACATAAGAGATTAATTTACTATAACATGGTGTATTAAATTTTAAACTTTCATTAAAGTAGGTGTCCACGGAAAATAAATCATATTTAATTGCCTCACTAAGATAATATCTATGCCTATATACATACATACATATATATGTAACATTTTGATGTTTAAGTATGCAAATTTCTGTGAGATGGAAGAGCCTATGGATGATGCCAGTCATAAAGTCTTGGTCAAATCAAGCGTGCAACACTTTTCACGGAGAAAATTTTCCCATCTCCGTAAAATGAATGGATAGAAGAGTGATCCACAGCAGAAAAACATCACGACTAACAAATGTGATACATTTTTCCATAATAATTCAACAAGTAAACCAGCTGACACTTTCAAAACACAACAAATTATAATAATATTCCATTCGCTTTTCACCAAAAAAAAATATTCCATATGTTTCTTCAAACTTCTTACCTACTTGACACGATATCATATCACATATTCTTCCATTTTTTAAATATATTTATTATATTTTGAAAAATTAGACAATTCAGTTTTCGAAACAGTTAAAAATAGACTATTTGCTGATCATAAAGCACTGGTCAATCATGGAACACTGTTCAGTGGGAAATTTTCTCATCTTCGGTTGAAAACAAAAGAAGAGAGTGCTTGTCAACTTGCTACGGATAATAGTGAACCAATCAGCGTAAGATCCATCCGCTTCAGACGGACTAACATAAGTCCGAATTGAACATCATCTCTGACTCTTCTCTACTCCATACAATTCCAATATCTTCTGATATGAGTATATAGCATTAGTTATTTACTTCTGGTGAAAAAAAAAAAAGGTATGTAGCTGTTGCAGGAACACAAAACCTAACAACTTCTAAAATTGCTTCTTCCTTCAAATCTTACGCTGCCCACACCATTCCATTCTCTCAATTAACTGCAACTCTAATACTCTCGTCCATTTCTGTTTACTTCATATATAATCTCTCTGGTATACATTTTCGGTTATTTTACATTTTTTACTCTAAACTCGGGAGTTTTTCCTTAGGATTTAATCACTATTCACGGGCAAATTGATTAAAAAAATGAATCATGTTTCAATTTTATTTCATAAAAAAAAAATTATGTGAGTTGGGTTTTAGGGTTCACCAGGTTAAGGCTATACCTCTAAAGTTGAAGATTAGTTATAAATCATCCATTAATAAGGTTTTTACATTGGTAGTGGAATTTAAATTTGCAACATTATAGGTTATAATTCAACTTCTTATGAACTTGATCAATAACTTTTTTTTTTTTGGTGAAACATAGGTATCCTCCCATTGGACGCAATCCCTTTTGAAACATTATAGAACAATAAATGTAGAGAATTCTTTTAACGAAGATTTGAATTTTAACTCAAGACTAGCATCCTTGAGTTAAGAGATTCTTACAATGGGAGTACCCATTTGCACTACCAAAAAACTTAAGAGATCTTTTTGAAATATAATTTTTATTTTTAATATATTTATTGCATTTAATTAATTTTAGTCAGATTTTTTTGTGTACTTCAATTATTATATCTTTTAAGAAAGAATAGAGAGAGTATAAATTAAAGAAAGATTAGACTAGTCAATTACCAAAATAGCTAAAAATAAACCATTTTTTCAATTACTATTATTTTATAAAATTTTAACTTAATTTTCTCATCTTCATGAAGGGGAGTGTCTCTGATGCCAAAGTCTTGGTCAATCATTTATACGAGTGACAAGTAATAATACAGTAGTTTCGTTGATTTTATGAAATAGGGATAGCAAATAAAAAGTGATAATAACAATTAGGTTTCAATCAAAAGAAGTAATATTTGACAATTAGGTTGCAAAGATTTGTCAATTATCCACTTTCATTTATTATGAGCAAGTTTTTGGAATTTGTCATAGATAATTTACCTACTTAGAACCTAATTATTATTCTTTCAAATAAAAAAGTTGACTTCATAAAATATGACCTATTCTTGATGGCTATAAATAAATATGACCAATTCCCATAGAGTAGCATAATTCAACGTGCATGCGCCCCAACCTGAATACCTTGTGAAGAAATCAACTTGAAATTAAACGCTTGAAGTAGAGAACTTCAGTAATCCATCAGATGCCGCCCAAGACGTTGAATCTTTCACAAGGACTAAGAATAGTATATAAATTCTTCATCATCATCTTTTGACTCTACATCAATTGATCAACAACACGGCTTTGTATGATAGCATTCCAAGTAGGTACATATCCAAACACAGTGAAAAGTAGCTATCCAACGTCAAATATTTATTTGTGTTCAAATCTTCCACCTAGCAGTCGGCAGATACGCCATGTTAATCGGAAAAAGATCAAAACCATATTTGGGGCTGGACAATTCCATTGTCTGAATTGACCGCATCTCCTCATAACCCATACACCCTAGCTTCTGTACTTCATATAATATATCTCTTCGGTCTTTAGTTTTTACACTTGGTCGCTTTCCTCGCCGATCTCACTTTCTTACCCAGAGTTAATGGATGTCCATGTTCCCACTATACTGCTCCTTGTACTCTGCGTACCTTTTTTCCTGTTTCTTCTACGCTCTGATGCTCAAACGAGCTCAAATTCTATCCAGCCGGGCTCAAGCATTGTTGCTGGCTCTAATACGTCTTGGAAATCACCCTCTGCTGATTTTGCGTTTGGGTTCTACCCTCTCCTCAGTGGTGGCTACCTTGTCGGAATTTGGTTCGACAAGATTCCCCGGCAAACTCTGGTCTGGTCCGTAAATCGTGACGACCCAGCTCAGATAGGATCCTCCATTAGTCTCACGCAGAGTGGCCAGTTAGTGCTCCATCATGCGAACGGGTCATCAGTTTCAATCTACAATGGAACAAATATTGCTTCTGCTTCAATGCAGGATAATGGAAACTTTGTCTTGAAGAACTCACTCTCAAACACCCTGTGGGAGAGCTTTGGTTCACCCACAGATACCATTCTACCAGGCCAAAACTTGGTCATGGGTCAGATTCTATACTCCAATGCCAATGGAACACAAGATTACTCCACTGGGAATTACAAGTTAGAGGTCCAACTTGATGGCAACATTGTGATCGCTGCTTTCAGATATTCCGGTCATGCCTATTGGTTCACCGGCACAATCAACAACAACAATGTCAGCATTGTCTTCGAGAACAATACAGCTATGCTTTATGCCGTCAACGGCACACGAAACATATACCAAATGACACCCCAGAGTCAACTGCCCAATCCAATCGAAGATTACTACCATCGAGCAACCGTCAACGATCAGGGTAACTTCGAACAGTTAATTTTTCGTAAAGAAAATGGAAAAGAGTGGACGCCTATATGGAGTGCCATAACAGAGCCCTGCACAGTTGATGCTATTTGTGGGGTGAATGGGTTTTGCTCTTCACCTGATAACAAAGTGGTCAATTGTAGCTGCTTGCCTGGGTATTCACCTTTGGATCCTTATGTTCCCTACAAAGGTTGTTATCCTGAGTCGGTGATGGATTTTTGTGCTTCAAATTCGTCTGCTTCAGAGTTTATTGTGCAAGAGATTTCAGATGCAGATATACCCAACTTGAATTTTGCTGATATGCAGTGGATAAATAATTCTGATTTGGATAGTTGCAGGAGAGAAGTGATGAATGATTGTTTCTGCATGGCTGGTGTTTGGATTGGCTCTGATTGTTTTAAGAAAAGGACACCTCTTTTGAATGGAAGAAGAAGCATCCCAGCCACCAGTAATAGAGTGGCGCTAGTTAAAGTTCCTGTGGTTAGCAAAGACGATGGAAATGACTCGCCTTCTTGGGTTGTTTTGCTTGTCTCATTCTTGTCTTGTTCCCTTCTCGCTCTCGTGTTTGCAGCTTCTGCTATTCATCATAACCCAAAGCTTCGCCGGTGGATACATAAGGAGCCACCTCCCAAGCCAAAGCCAGTGGACATCAATCTCAAAACATTTTCATTCCAAGAGTTGAGAGAAGCAACGAAGGGGTTTAAGAATAAACTTGGTCAAGGAGCATTTGGTGCTGTGTATAGTGGGATTTTGACGTTGGAGGGCAAACAGGTTGAGGTTGCTGTGAAACAACTGAAGGCAGAGGATCAAGATGAGGTTCGTGAGAAAGAGTTTGTGACAGAGGTTCAAGTCATTGGTCTGACTCATCACAGGAATCTCGTCAGGTTGTTGGGCTTCTGCAATGAGCAAAATCATCGTCTTCTAGTTTATGAGCTGATGAAAAATGGGTCGCTCTCCAGTTTTCTCGTTGGCGA
Organism: Vachellia collinsii; assembly: GCA_006871305.1. NCBI lineage: Eukaryota > Viridiplantae > Streptophyta > Magnoliopsida > Fabales > Fabaceae > Vachellia > Vachellia collinsii. The sequence goes on from QFDD01012150.1 coordinate 5,542, forward strand.
GGTGGATAAACCCAGATGGGAAGATAGAGCCAAGATTGTGCTTGAAGTTGCAAGGGGCTTGCTATATTTGCATGAAGAGTGTGACCCACAGATAATCCATTGCGACATAAAGCCACAGAATGTTCTTCTTGACTCAAAGTATACGGCAAAAATTTCAGATTTCGGCGTTGCAAAGCTGCTAAAGAAAGACAAAACCCGAACCAGCACCAACGTAAGAGGGACAATGGGATATATGGCACCAGAATGGCTCAAGAATGCACCCGTGACGTCAAAGGTTGATGTGTATAGCTTTGGAGTGATGTTGTTGGAGACCATATTCTGCAGAAGGCACATAGAGCTGCATCAAATTGAACATGGAGAGGGTGAATGCATGGTACTAGTAGATCGGGTTCTATGTTTAGCAAAAGATGGAGATTTGAGAGTGATGATGGATCACGATGTTGAGGCTTTGAATGATTTTGATAGGTTTGAGAGGATGAGTATGGTTGGATTATGGTGCTTGTCTCCGAACCCAACGGTTCGACCATCTATGAAGAAGGTGACACAGATGTTGGAAGGAACCATGGAGGTCGGTGTTCCTCCTCTGATCGATACACAAATGCTTGAAGCAGCGTCTCTCGTGGAGGGACAACTTAATTTGTAACCAAATTTTCTTGCCTTTTAATTTTAATATTGTTTTGCAGACTTCATAATATGAATTTAGTTGAATGAATTTCCTTTGAAGGCCTTCACGTAGTGCTGTTATCTTATGGGAACCATGTCAACTCATCTAAAGTTCCGAACTTTAGATTTTGTTTCTTCACCACCCCCATGAATTGGCATACATATTAGGCAATGTATTGCCTAATCTATGATCCTCTGACTCGTTGTAATATAGGATTTGTATGAGATTACAAACAAAAATTTGAATTAATGCAATGCGGAAAGCCGTAATATTTGTATTTCTTTTTCATGTGTACGAGATGGGTTTTCACAAACTTGGATTTTGGATTAAATTTAAAAATTAACGTATAACATGCATGCATTTCAAATGTGAAAAACCATTATCAAACCTACTGTTACTGTATATGGGATAATATTCAAAGCTCCATACGTTTGACCCACGGTTTGATAATTTTTTTTATAATGAAATATTCAAAAGGGTGTACGGAAAATTATGCAATAAGGGATTGTGAATATTTTACAACAATATAACTACTACTCCCTCTATTTATTTTTACATGTCAATTTTAAGAAAAAAATGTGTTTCTATCTATATGTCGTTTTACAATTATAAGATAATATCAATTGCTATTTTTTCAAATATACTCTCTAATTAATCAGTACCCTTAGTTATTATACTATGCATATTAATTACTCTATTTTAAAAGTGAGAATTTTATTGCATTATTTTTTTTCATTTAAAAAATAGAGGGAGTATTATATAAATCCTCCAAATATCTTCCCAAAAAAAAAAAAGGATTGCAACAATTTGAACTAGTCTTTCATTATACTTTTCCATTATTAGGCACCTGCTCTGTTTTATGTTGGTCAAACACGCAGTATTTTTGTTATAAAAAATGTGATATCCTAAAAGTCTAAAATGATACCATATCACCATGATCCAAAACAAGGAATGGAAAAATAGTTGAAGCCTCCAGAATTGACGCTAACTTGGGTTGGAGTTTTAAATCACGCCAGTGACATCGTCTTCAGTCAGTTATCAGGCCGCTATCGTGGAAATAAGCAATAGATTGACTATCAACAGTTAATATAGTCTATGCAATTATCGGTCAAAGCAAGTAATCTTTATCGAATTCGTATATAAAACATATAGATATTTAAACCAATGTTTCCTGGGGTGATCCATGACTTGAAGGACTCAACACTTCACGAGTCTGAATTTCCATATAAGCTCCTTATTAGACATCTTCCTATCTAGCTTGTTCTGCTCTGCACATGAATTCCCAATGGCTTCTTCTATAATCCTGCCTGTTATTCTTGCGCTAATTTCATTCTTGAGCGTCTTACATGCCCAGAATTCTTCCTCCACAATAAATTTGAATTCCTACATCACCGCTGGATCAAATTCTTCGTGGAAGTCTCCATCAGGTGATTTTGAATTTGGATTCTACTATCTTCCCGGAGATTACTATCTCGTCGGAATATGGTTTGCTAACACAATGCCTGAGAAAACTCTGGTCTGGCACTGGAACCCACCTGTAGAAGCCTATTCAATAGTCCAACTCTCTTCAGGAGGCCACCTTTTGCTCACATATCCAAACGGAACCTCTATTCAGATAGACAGTGGAAATGCAGATAATGCAAGCTCAGCCTCCTTGGAGAACAATGGCAATTTTGTATTGCAAGACTCCAATTCAAGACCTGTCTGGCGGAGTTTTGATTATCCCACTAACACAATGCTACCGGGGCAAGTTCTAAGACAGAATGATTCGCTCTATTCCAAAGGTAAAGGATCTCTGAACTACTCAAATGGAAACTTCAGGTTATTAATGCAAAACGATGGGAACTTGGTACTTTCTGCTTATCTATGGTCAGATCCTGCTTATTGGTACTCTTCAACATCATCAAACAATAACGACGTAAGTTTGGTATTCAATAATACAAATTCTTCGTTGTACGTTACCATAGGCTCCATCAACATATATAATCTGACAAATAACCCTCCAACCCCGACTGAAGATTTCTATCACCGAGCAACAATAGATGAAAATGGAAATTTTCATCAGTATGCTTATGATCGGAGAAATGGTAGTGAGTGGATAAGGGTATGGAGTGCCATTGATGACCCTTGCAGAGTAGATGCTATTTGTGGAGTGAATGGCTTGTGCACTTCACCAGATAATGGATCGGTGCAGTGTGAATGCATTCCAGGTTTTATACCATTTAATACCACAAATGTATTCTTAGGATGTCGCCCAGAAGTTGTGATTAATTATTGTACACAAGATGTTTCTCGGTTGAACTTCAAGTTGGAGGTTCTTGATGATACTGATTTTCAGTTTGATTCCTTATCAGACTTTGGTGAGCTGCAAACTGCAAATTTAGAAGTCTGTAAGAAATATGTTATGGATGATTGTAATGTTCTTGCCGCTACCTTCAATGCTACATCTTCAAGATGTATCAAGAAGAGAATGCCATTGGTAAATGCCAGAAAGAGTTCATCTTCTAAGGGGCAAAAGGCTCTGCTTAAGGTTCCTAACTACAACAATAATGCATCTGAAAGATTGGAAGGTTCCAAAGGGAAGAGTTTTAATGTCAGAGTTTTTCTCAAGGTCATGCTTGCTGTTAGTTCCACCCTTGCTTGCTTGTTTGGAGCCCTTGCTGTCTATTACCACCCTTTGGCTCAAAGATTAATGAGAAGAAACAAGTTTTTGAATGCAAGTGCTATTGGAATCAACTTTAGAGAGTTCACATTCCAGGAGCTTCATGAAGCAACAAGTGGGTTTATTAAGACCATTGGTAAAGGATCTTCAGGAAAAGTCTATAGTGGAAATCTTGCTATTGATGATGCAAGAATTCCTATTGCAGTGAAGAAGTTGGAGAAGAGAATTGAAAGAAGCGAACACGAGTTCATGACAGAGCTCAAGATAATTGGTCGCACTCATCACAGAAACCTAGTAAGACTTTTGGGTTTTTGCATTGAGAAAAACCATAGACTTCTTGTCTACGAGCTGCTTCCAAATGGAGCACTGTCTAATTTTCTGTTTGGACAAAGAGAAAAACCTCATTGGAGTCAGAGGATTGATATAGCTCTTGGAATTGCAAGGGGCTTACTTTACTTGCATGAAGAGTGTGAGACCCAGATCATACATTGCGACATCAAGCCCCAGAATGTGTTGCTCGATGCCAATTATACGGCAAAGATTGCGGATTTTGGGCTATCCAAGCTTCTCAACAAAGAACAAACCAGAACAAACACCAACTTCAGAGGAACTATAGGGTACATAGCTCCTGAATGGCTAAGGAGTGCACCAATAACTTCTAAAGTTGACGTGTTTAGCTTTGGGATCATGTTGCTTGAGATTATTTGCTGCAAAAGGCATGTTGAGCAGAGTCAAGAAGACGATGAAGAAAGTGATGAAGATGATGCAGTCCTTGCAGAATGGGTTCTGAAGTGTATCGCGTCAAAGAAATTAGAGCAATTAGCGGGTCATGACTCAGAAGCACTAAGTGATATGAATAGGTTTGAGCAAATGGCGTTGGTTGGGTTATGGTGTATCCATCCAGATCCAGAGTTCAGACCAACAATGAAGCAGGTGAATCAAATGCTAGAAGGAAACATGGTTGTTGGAGTTCCTCCACTGCTTTATGAGCAAATGACAGCAGATCAGAGCCTATAGTTTTTAAATCTCTGCTATATCTTCCTGAGAAATGGTACAAAACTACAAATCCTACTTCAATTTTTAGTAGGCCCAAGTTTTCTGTCCTAGCATTTTTTTATCTTGACAATTCTTTTCAAGGATATCTATACGATTGTAGTTTCGTGTTATTCTTAAATATTTTATATACGTATGCCTTCTATTGAAAAGTTTACAACGGTCAATGATAGATAAATTTTTAATGGAATGAGTCTCATGCTTGAGATAGAACGAAAAGAATGCACTTCTTATATGATATAGTATATCCTTTAATTACTTCAAAATAAAATAATTTCTCTAGAGGAATTATAATGGAGACCTTCCCTCTGTTAAAAAAATGTAATCATTATATTATATTCTTTGAGATATTGGATCCTAAGGTTATTTTACATTCTTATCTATCAAATATACATTTTTTTACTTTTTTTTTTCACTAAACATATGTATTTTTCCATTACTTTCATAAAAAAATATATATATTCTCTCATTACTATTAAACATTAACTGTGGGCATCTCTTCAAAGGAAAATTTGAATATTTTTTTATTATGTTGTGAGAAATTAAATTTTTTTGCTACACCCAACTCCCAATGATATGTTGTTTGAGATTCAAACAAATTTTTGTTTTGTATAACAGTTTTATCATATAAATTAGATACCACTAAGAAAACAAAGGGATCGTTCTTGATGGAGCCACGTCAAAGGCCCAAAGTTAAGGCCCAA
>QFDD01012152.1:0-11091 GCA_006871305.1 Vachellia collinsii
ATCACTATCCTACTCCATTGGTCGCTTTGTTTTTTCATTGTTGTTGCATTATCTTTCCTGGCGGATGACTCATGAGTGCCTTTTAATTTTGTTCCAAGGGCATAAATATTTATATAAGGAGAGAAATTGCGAATATTCTCATTCAACTTTAGCTTGTGTGTGACCACCATGAGATGCTACCTCACGCTTGTCATTTGCCATTTGGCCTATTTCCAATTGTTTGGTCCATGTTGTTGTTAACTGGGCGAATTAAGAAAACATTCTTCAATGTTGTAATAAACTTTTTTTGGTTGAGTGGGTTATTCTGATGCAGACACTTGCAAATGAGGGAGCATCCCCTTCAAAAAGTTGCTAGGGCAGAAAACTTTCTTGTAGAGGTTTTCATGACAATATGGTTCATTCTGGGGCCTGTCATGGTTAAAAACTAGGTGACATATAACGTTTCTGCTTTTAATTTATTTATTTTTTGGCTGAAAAAGGTAGTACCACTCTGCTATGACATTGACATACCTTTTCCTCTTTCCTAAAAAAATTGCAGGGATGATTTTTATACTTGAATGATTTTGTGTGGCTATTATTGCACGAGTCTGGTCAAAGGTTAAATAATAAATAGTATGTTTTATCCACCAGTCGCTGTAATCATTACTCATAATACCAAATATTGATTTATCCCTTTTTAGAGGGCTTTAGGTTACAGTTTGTGCTCTAAAATTGAACAAGGAATTCCTCTCGTGCATCTTATGCACATTATACAGCAAAGTGGACCTTTTTTTTTCTTTTTCTTTTTTTTCCTGGATGCCATATTGCTAAGGTTCTCTTGATTACCTTTGATGTGGTGAGATGAGTTTCTTGAGAATTATGGTACCCATACATCTAATGACAATTTTTCTCTTCTTATTTAATCCTCTATAATAATATAATACACGTTTTAGTGTTTTACCTTATGGAAAATTATTTTGCAGCAGCTACCTATACTTTCTCTCAATTTTTAATCAGTACATACACCTTTTTTTAGTTAGAGAAATTATAGATGCCTACAAAATTGAGATAAAGTATACATACCTACAAAATGGTTTCCCTTCTACCCTTACTATATCGATTTTGCTCAACACATTGCTATATTTACAGGTCGCTTTCTTTTTAGACCCAAATCCGGACTGCATGGTGGAATGCCTTGAAAGCTGCTGCAGTGAATCATCTCCCCCCAGGTAAAAATAAACCCATTATTTCCTATTTAAAAAGATGAACATTTAAAAGGGACCTCTTTTTGACCAATTATGGCTGGGCTGAATAAATTAAAAGGGACTTTTCCTTTTAAACGAAGTCAAGAGTTTGAATTGAACACTTGTATTCACGATGAAGGAGTTTATCCTAAATTGAATATTATGATTCTCAAATCTAAGCGGATAATACCATATCCTAAGTAATTATATATATGTAGGGACATTTTTCATGAACAAATCAGAATAAGCATGTTCTTGTACTTTTCGCAATATATACTCCTTTTGTTCTATTTATGAGGCAGATAAATATTTTTTTGGTCTTATTTATATGAGTTGCATTATTGGATTTTTTATATGAATGTATATTTTTATCATTTATTTATTATTGTGTAGAATTTGTACACTTATGCTAGATGGGCGTAAAGTTAAAAATTTGTTAAATTTTAAAGTAGTGTTAATGAGGTTCAAAGTTTTTCTTAACTCTAATTAAATATTTTGGAAGTGATTTATAAATAGATTGATTATTATTATTATTTTTGAAATGTCAGTTTAGAGTGTGAAAACACAAAGCGAATCAATCAATTTTGTTAATGTTTTTGAATGCAGATTTCCTCCAATCCGCAGTGGGGACTACCTGAACGAGCGCTTCAGGCTCACTTATGGATCATAGCTTGCTGAGTATTTTTTCACTTATGGAACATAGTTTTGGGGTTGAAAAGAAGAAATTTTTATTTGAGGGGTATATATGAAAAACATTCAAAATTTTTCTGTTATTTTATAAACTTAATTTTTTTTTCTAGACACATGTATTTTTCTGTTTGGAAGTAATCACGATTAAAGTACTGTTGGATATTATATATGGGTACTTCTACCGAGGAGAATTCAAATATTAATTCATTATATTATAAAGAATTGTCATTTTTCATTAGATACAATTTCCATTTTTTGCTAGACACATGTATTTTTCTGTTAGAAGTAATCACCGTTAAAGTACTGTTTGATATAATATATGGGTACTTCTACCGGTGAGAATTTAAATATTAATTCATTATATTACAAAAGATTGTCATTTTCCATTAGATACAATTCCCATTTATTATATATGCAAAACGAACATAAGAAATAAAACTTGTCAAAAAAACAATATGTCTTATTAAGTAGAGTCAATTACATGGATCACATGATGTCATTGAGATTAATAAAAAATTAAATCCTTGAATATATTGTTAAATAAGAGATCTCACTCAATAATTTTATTGAATGTTCTCTTAGATTTTCCTTTATCCTTTTTAAATTGGCTCAGTTTGATAAAGTCTTCTTCTCATAATAAATTACACCAAAACAAAGTGTCATCTCGTAATCAGTATGAATACGCCAACAAAAATAAACGTTCTCCGCCTTTATCTGCATGTAATTTATGCAAAACAAATTGTTAGTTAAGCTTGATTGTCACAAATGGCCTTAATTAAATATAAATTATCGATCATCTCTCTCAATCCTTCTCTCCACCATGATTATTCAATGATATCTGTACCATAAGGAATTGTTAAAGAAAATTAAAAAAACATAAATAAGTGTGCCGAATTTTATTTAATACTAATATATCTTAAATAATTTAATGATTATAAGTCAAGTTGGATATTTATGTTTACCAATTAAATTGTGTTATTTATTTACTAGACAAACTTGTAAATATTGAATCTCTGAAAACATGTTATTACTACATGAAATTTGGGAAACCTATTTGCATTTAATTTCCTTGCCTATAGGTAATTCCCCCCCCCCCTACAAGATTACTAATAAAATCCTATAATATTACAAAATGACATATCTTCGATAGGAATAAAAAAGGCTTTAAGAATGTTGCTCATGATAATGACGGGATTATATATTATGGTGGTCCAATTGTGTTGCCTCCTGAAAAGTTACTATTTTCTAAAAAATTAATGTGTGTGTGTGTGTGTGTGTGTGAGCGATTGATTGCCTTTTTATCATTCTTGATGGGTTACTTACCTAATTATGAAGGAAGTGTTTTGAAAAAGTCAATACTTTATGTGACTCATAAGTATTAATGGGAAAATAGGGAAACTTTGAGATTTGCATGTAGTCCATGAATAGGATACAAAGGGGAAATTGGTGGTTAATACCTATTTGAATATGATGGATCCTACTTACATGAGTTATTTATTTATGTGAAAATTGGGGAAAAATCTCCTATTGGGTAATTAATTGGAGAATTGGACATACTCAGTTGCACATGTGGAAGCTCAACTGCATATTGTGGAAGCTCAGTTGTACATATGTGAAAGGCCTCATTTTATAATTAACTTCCCAGTTTGGAAGCTTTCCCCAATTTTCCTTTTACTTATTTAGTACAATATTAGTGCACAAAATGAATCCTACTTGCATATGGTGGATTCTTATTTGCATATAACTAATCCTACTTTGGTTTTTTAGTCTTCCCCCCCTCAAACTTATGGACACTTAAGCCTTAGGTGCAGTCCCCAAACAAATTATCAAATGGGAATTCATCCCCAATTTTTCCTTAAAAAAAAAAACAACCTAATACTATAATTGGTATAGACGTGCATTGAATATGTGGAGAGCAATGCATGAATCGTGGAAATCTTTATGGGTTAATCCAAAGTTGGGATAAAGGAGAATGAGAATAAGCAATGTGATAATGATGAAAGATGAATTGGCCAATAAAATATGATATGGTGTGGATGGATGGACTTGAATATACACACCAACATATCAATGTTGGGTTTAAATGTAGAATCTTATTTAAGTGTGGTAGGTGGCACTGTCACTATTGTAACCGGTTATTGATGCCTTTTGTTATTTTCTCTTAAACCAAACAATATGGCCACCCAAATGTCATGGCGAGCTTTTAAGAAGGGATTCTTCATCCTTTTCACATTTAATAATTTCTAGGAGTATTAATTTTTTTTCCATGTGACCATATCTTATAACGGTGGTGAGAGAGGGATAATATAAATTCATATAATGTTCTAGATTATTGTCGTTGATATAAATAAATAACACTAAAAATCACTTGAATTTCATGACCAATTTAATATTCTTTAATTATTTTAATTATTGTGTGAATCAATTAAAAGAGACTAATATGTAGAGTATGTTTGGGAATAGCTTCTAGAAACACTTTTACGTAAATCGAGACAAAATTCCCTTTACATATTTATCTAGAAAGTGCGTACAATCACTTTTCAAAAGTTATTCCAAACATGTTCTTAGAATCAAAATGATAGGAGTGTGTCTGTGGAAGGAGAATAGGAGAGAAGCCACCCATTGAAGGTGAGGAGGACTTAAAAAATATTTATACAAAAAATGTCAATCCTTTGTCAATTTTATACCCACATAATGTTGGTATTTTGATTTAGATTGCTTTTTCTTTAATATGGATAAGATATGTTGGAAGTAAACTATAAATATAAATAAAAAGTGATACATAAATGATCTTATTCGTTAGGCACAGTAGAATATGACCAATCCTCCTCCTTTAAATTCTTCCACGTGGACCATCGCCTGCCCGGTCTATTCCCATTTCAACCAGAATCTTTCACATCAAAACGTTTTTATTATTAAGTGTTTTAATTAAACACAATAAGTATGTTATTTTTAATTTAAAAATAATAACTATACAATTAAATTTTAAAAACAGTATGCTTATTGATAAAACTTATTAAATTGGCATAAGAAAAATATGCATGTTTTTAATACTTCAACTACCAAATTTGATAAAACATATAGATGGATAGACCGAAGATTCCTGCCTTTAACATCCTTTCTTGTCCTTCAAGTTTAATCTTATCTTCCTCCAAAAGAAAAAAGAAAAAAGGTTCGGTCCAGTCGTTTTCTTCCTTTTTGGTTAAAACTTAAAAAGCCTTTCTTTATATTCTTTCCTTTTCATTTCATTATTCCTACCCAGTTTTCTTCTTTCGCAAGCAACGTGAACTAAATATTAAAAAAAAAAACTCCTGTACAGAAAAGATTAATAATTTTTTTATTTGGATGAGTTGAATATAAATTTGTATTTGCCTTTTAATCTCAATTTGTTAAATTTTCCTGAACCACGTAAAACAAAAGACTACTAAAAAGATCAATTTTTGTGTTAACCACTTTTGTGAAAATACTCTTGTCAAAATCTTTTCTGATATCAAGTCAATTGGATGATTCTATTGGTAAGTAAAATCAAAGATTTGCTTTCACCTTAAAAATTCTTCTCATATACGACGTTCTAGTTGAAAGATACATATACTTTTAAAAAAAAAAGAATTTCATGAAGTTTATAAGTTACAATTAACAAATCAAATAATAAGGCCCAATTTCAACAAAATAAACTATAAATATCTAATTCAAAATTTTGGATAAACTTCAAGGATTTGTAAATTAATTTATTTTTTTAAAAAAAAAGCATGCTTATTATTATGGGTTTGAATAGGAAATTCAAAGGCATTCAAGTGATGTGTTTAATGGTGGGTAATGAATTTAAATGATGTTGTGATTATTTAGTTAATGTTTAGAGTTTAGGATGATTAAGATACAGTTTAAGTGTTTAACTATTATTTTATATGCAATATGATCCTCTTATTGGCTTTTTTAGGAGATTAATGAAACTAAATTTATGAATTAAAAGTATTAATTTTTATGTATCATTAAATTATTTATCAATTTATAAGTTGAGAAAATTAATTTAGAAAAAATAATAATTATAAATAAGTTTAATTAATTTATTTAACTTTTTTTAATCATTCTAAAAAAATTAACTGACTATCATATTAAAAATTGAATTAATATATTTTACTATGTGCTTAATTAATCTTTGTTTTGCCATTTGCAAAATCCACATCCCCCGTACGTACTTATCCACGTTGATAAAGTCAAAATTGGATGATGGGTTTGTGCCCCTTCATCATTATCTCAGAAATTTTTTAATCACACTAAGCTCAGTCCTGTAATATTGTTTATTGGTTACATAAGATATTTTTCCTTTTTTTTAAAATCTATATTAAAAACCAATTCAGATAATTCTCGTAACGTGTTACAAACAAAAATTATTAGGAATTATTATGAAGTTCCAAAGAAAGGATTTAATCACCAAAAATAACAACTAAAAACATATGATAACAAATTTCAGTATGAAAAATAATAATAAATTTATGCCACTTGGTTGAGATATTTTATTGATTAACTACCTTTTTTGAAATCTCACAGTGATCTTAAAATGTTCAAATTGTATATATAAATACCCTTGGTCATAAATTCTCTATAAAATATATCGGTCATAAATTCTATATATATTGATGCATATGTAGTTCTATTATACATAATATGTATTGCATAAAATCTAAAAGTAAATTATATAATTTATGACTTATAAATAAATAACATATAAATTATAAATAAATTATTTATTGTTTAGATATAAATTCATATATAATGAACCAATATGTCTTTTTGTTGAGGTGGTAAGCGTGTTACCATTCCAGGGAGAAAAACACAAATCTGAATACTACACGTATTAAAAGAGGTAAAAACCTTTTATACTCTAACAATCGAAAAAGATATGTAAATACCCTTGGTCAATTAAAAAAAAGTCATAGATAATGAAATATATTTGTTATAAATTAAGGAAAAAGAAAATACGAGAAAGAGAGAGAATTAGAGAGTAAGGGAAAAAAACTTTTATTCACCATATACAGTATAAGGTACATAAATCATGCTTTCTTTTTGTAGGCATAACTTTACAATTTCAGGGTAAATAAGTTCTATGATTATATGAGATACTATAGGGATACATGAAATCATGGGAAGATATGGACATCTATATAATATTCATAACACTTCCCCTTGGATATCTAAGATTAAACGTGTGTCTCATTAAAATACTTCAACTATGAAAAATTTAATAGAACAAAAACCTAATAGAAGAAAAGAAGTATAATTTTTATATACACGCTTCATAGTGCTGCTTCATTGAAAACATTTCTTGGAAAATCTAATGAAACAAAACTTAAATAAAGGAAAAAAGGTACAATGTATATCGACCCCCCTTTGATAACGTTAGTTGTGATCTTTGGCTCTGTAAAGTTTGATATTACAAGCAAACTTTCTAAACATTGTTGCAAAAGCAACTTGGTAAACATATTTTATTATATTTTCATTAGAACATATTTGCTAGATATTAACTTCATAATCCCTTTGAAAATTATGAGATAAATAACACATTTGTGATATATCAACATGCAAATCAAATTGTGATATTCTTGCAAGCATCTAGTTTCCATTATAATGCTTTCATATGCATGAATAACTATATCATGATTATTAGCAAGTGATATATCGGGTCTTATATGGTTAACAAAACACATAAGCACTTCCAACTGTACTAAGATATAGTACTTCTGGACCATGTATTTCTTCATCACTTTCTTGAGGTCTAAAGACATGGTACTTCAAGACCATGTATTTCTTCATCACTTTCTTGAGGTCTAAAGACATGGTACTTCAAGACCAAATATGTGTTTATCCACAAAAACAAATTTCAAACTTTTGTACACAAATTTTTTGATACACTGGTTCTTTCTTTCAAATATTCAATTTACACTATTGGGTAAAATTTTGTTCTTATGAAATTCACCACTTCAAACTTTTTCTTAAGCAATTCACCACTTTTGCAAAATGTTTAGTAGTTTTAATAAAAGTTCTTCAAGAATTCTAAATATATTTGTGTTATCAACATGAAGAACAATTACATCATCATGGATAGATTGGATGTTATATATCATTCATTTAACAAATATTTATCGAATCAATTTTACTATATATGCCATGATTTCTTTAATTTATATAGAGATTTTAATGGAACTGTTTACTTCTTGTAACTTCAATCCTATAAAGAGTTTCATATATTCTAAAAGTATACTTTCAACAAATTGAATCCTTCAGGGGTTCACAAAATTGTATTTCATATACAAATATCAAAATTCCATATATTGTCAGATTGCTAACATAAAACTTTAATCCATATACAAATATCCATTCATATTATCATCACACTCAAAGTGGTTAGGCTAAAAATTCAAGTTATCATATTTGATATTACGTCTTTTCTTTTATGTTGGCTAACTATTTTATTATCCATATCTCATGATGTATATGTGTACAAAATTCTCATTTAATCATTTGATATTATTAAAACTGTTGTTGATAACTTTATCTTGTATCTATTCCCTTTTTTATGATATAACTTTATAACATCTCTTTATTACATTTAGGTACCGAACCTTTTATAGGGTCTTATAAATAATTGTGCCTTACCTCCATAATATGATTGTATTGTAACATGTACCTATAATTTCAATAATCATATGAAAGAAGGTAGAGAATAATCAGAGCAACTTAGGTCTAATACCAAAGATTAATTGATTTTTAGGTATTATTCTGGCTCTTAAATAGAGATTCGTGCAGACGACGTGTTATAAAATTAAAGAAAAAAAAAGATAAGAGAAAAGGAGAGAATTAGAGAGTAAAGAAAAAAAACTCTTATTCACTATATCCAGTATAAAATACATAAGAGATGCATTCTATTTATAGGTATAACTTTAGAATATCAGGATAAATTAAGGGAAAATTACTATAAAGTTCAATGCAAGAGAATTAATATCAGAAAGGTCCCATTGACAACTCAAGTTACTTGCATTGACAACTTCTTGAGACCTTTCTGATATTAATTCTCTTATATGAGATTTTATAATAATTCTCCCATAAATTAATTCCATAATTATATGAGATATTATAGGAATATATGAGATTATGACATCTGATATGTCATAACTCTATGAGCTTATTTGTCAACCATTTTCAGAATCACTTTCACATAAATCGAGATAAACTTTTCTCATATACTTACCTCAGATTACGTACAATCATTTTCTAAAAACTAATCTCAAACAAGCTAAAAAACATACACATAGTATTCATATCAGTATTTTCTTTTTCTGGACAACAATGTCATAACCATTTTAATTCAAAACCATTCTTTTTTCTTTTTTTGATACAATTTTCAAGACCATTCTTTCATAGAAAGTGTTGGATCAATTGGTCCCCGCGGCCCACGCCATCGTTAGATCTCAGCCAAGTCAATGGAGACTCCTTAATCCATGCTCGTATTGGAAGGAGCAGAGTTCTTAACTGTGCCGCTATGCACAATAACACTCCCCCTATAATCTGGAACAAGATATATGGATTGTGTTGGGTGTGCGTCTTCTTCCTCTTTCTCTCCCATCTGCGAAGGCCGAGGGAGAGCCAGCAACAAAAATCCAAAATAACTTCATTCATCAGTCTCCGGATCATGTGATTCGGATCCACTGTACCCGAATTCCCTTTTAATCCATCGATAAAGCCCGAGAGTTATTCGTAATCTTGTTGTCTTCTTCGATCTAACCTCAATTTCTCTTCTCGAGACAATATGACTAGGCGGTGCTCCCATTGCAGCCATAATGGCCACAACTCCAGGACCTGTCCCAACCGTGGAGTTAAGCTTTTCGGAGTCCGATTGACTGATGGGTCGATCCGGAAGAGTGCTAGTATGGGCAATCTTAGCCACTACGCCGGTTCGAGTTCGGGTCCCCATCAGACCGGGTGTAACACTCCGGGCTCTCCGGGCGAGACACCTGATCACGGTGCGGCGGCTGACGGTTATGCCTCCGAGGATTTTGTACCTGGGTCGTCCTCAAGTTCACGTGAAAGGAAAAAGGGTATTCTTGTTTTTTTTTTGTCCCATGCATATTTGGACTTTGATTTTGTATCACTTCTCGCTTGTATTTATTATGGAACAGAGGATAGATCAAATAAAATTTATAACCATAAAAAAATTATGGCTTAATTTTGTGTTGGTAATCTGTTAATTCTTATTCACTATGGTGATGCTGCTTGTTTAATTTGCTTTTTCCTTAACGGTATGGTTCATTAGTAGTCAATACTTCGCGCTGCTGTCACTAGGAGGACGACTAGACCCGAACGATATAGGTTAGCTTTATTATATAATCATTCCTCAAGTAAACTCCTGGAATGTATGTACAACATTCTTGACTGTATAGTTTTCATAGTGGACAGTGTTGGATGGCGTTGGCGAATGAGCCGGATATAGATGATCATTTTCTTTATGGTCAAGATCCAGTCTCGCTCCCTTTATATCAGCAGCTCTTATGTCTCATGGTCAAGATTTTGATCATTGTTTTTATCAATAGAGTCTGTTCACGTTCATACTGATCTGAGCCGTTGAAATTCTCTTCCAGTGGGAAAAACAGCAGGCTTTCAGATCTGCCTGACCCGCTTAATTCTTTTTTCCTTCCTGTTTTTTGGCTTTTTGCCTGTTTCATGATTGTATTTGGGGATAAATTGAGAATGCTGAAAATTTTTGAAATGATGTATGGTTTATGGTTTATGGAAGAGGACGGACAGCAGTTTGTTAAGAGAGTTTTTTTTCTTATAACATTATTGAAGGTCAGTAATGATTCCATATTGATTTAGGCATTTGACATGCATGTTATGTGTTAAAGGGTATGGAACTGATGCTTGTGGTGCATGATCAAATTTTGGCCACTAGTCAACAATAGCATCACATTCCCAACGAAGAGCTGGTGCTGAAAGTAAGAGCTGAGGTAGTTAGGTTCAGTAAGGCATTTGCCGTATATGTTATATCTTGGCAAGACCCTGTGATTTGATCTTATGCCTCGCTCTTGATGGAGTAGATGAGAGATCTTAAAAAATCCAAGTTCACTGCTGGGATGAGCATGTTGTGTGTAAACATTAGCTGAAGGGTCTTAAACTCTTATAAAGG
>QFDD01012155.1:0-11490 GCA_006871305.1 Vachellia collinsii
GTACATATGTTATATATATTCTTATCCCTTCCTTTCTCATCATTATGACAATGGGGTGAAGTGGAAGAAAAAGCATAATGGGTTTCACCACGTTGCTGTTGAACTTTGTGGGAAGGTACTGTCAGAATGTTGATGATGATGATGATCAACACGTACATATACGAAGTTCCTTTCAAATTCTCATCTATCCATTCTTTTGTTTGTTTACGTTTCAAAAGAATGGTGCTAAATGTATTGAAAGCTCTAGTGTCAAATGGCTACATCCCTAGCTAGAAGCTTCACTGGATCCCAATATTTTTGTTCATAGGCTTAGTTGTTCGATTCCCAGATTGGGAATACTTTTGCTCTGCACAATGTGGTCCCAATGTCGTAAAACTTTCCTGTTTGAGAAAGGAAAATTTAACCTTAAATTTTAAAACACACAGATCTATGGTTGGAGAGCAAGTTGCCCCAAATGATGCATGCAAAAGGTAAGAAAACAAGTAGTGTTTTGTTGTCAAATACAGAGGAGAGAGATAGGCGTGGTAAAGATTCTTATTAGGCATTTGAAATGTGAGGCGAAGTATCACTGGAATGTGAAATCTGGTCAAGATTGTGTTGGAGACCCTGATTTGCCATTCTGCGAATCCATACAAAAACTTAGGCTTATTGCACAAGTTTTTCCATAATGTCATGGCCTACTCAAAGACCTGTGTGCTTCTTCCACTGGTTTCGATTATCATCAAGGATGTTAACATGGTAATGGTAGGTAATAGTTGAGGTTTATAATCTCTTTTTCTCTTTGTCGTAGTCTTTCCTCATATCAACCTGTCGGTTTTTCTACCTAGAGAAGTATATTGATGAGAAGCGAAGGAAGAAGAGATGACAATCAGTCTTGGAAGTATTTATAACTCTTTCGATGAAAAATATAGGGGAAAGCAAAAGATTTCGTTACTAGCTAGTGAGATCCGGGCGGTTCAGGGGGATCACCACGGTTTCTCTCTATGCTCAGATTTGACCTTAATGA
The DNA here is from genome assembly GCA_006871305.1 of Vachellia collinsii. Lineage (NCBI taxonomy): Eukaryota > Viridiplantae > Streptophyta > Magnoliopsida > Fabales > Fabaceae > Vachellia > Vachellia collinsii. Next base: position 1,007 of record QFDD01012155.1, read on the forward strand.
AAAATTAAAAAAGGAGCACCTAACAATGTATTTCCACACAAATCAAGGACTATGATATCACCCCTTTTCATTATGGAATGACGGTGGGATCGTAACATTCCAACCTTTTTTTTTAAAATAAAAATGAGATCCCGTACAAAAGATTTTATGTTTAAATAGACCTATAAAAATCGTGTAATTATTTTTAAATCACGTAGAGTTGTTAATACATTAAAATATGATTGTAACTAATAACTCTATTTCGGTACGTAGAGTTGTTAATGAGATTTGACAATAAATATACGGTTTCGTATGACTATTTAACCGTAAAATGCCTTACACAAAACCTAACCGTAATTCTCCTTTTTTTTCTCATTTTTTATTTTAGGAGTTTGGAGAACATTGCAATCAATAGGATTTTCCTAATTCTCTCTTCCTAAAAGGAAAAACGTGAAATTGTTTTTTCTTTCCGCAGTGATGGGAGATTGGATCAAGCTATAAGAAGAAAAGTATATTTGACTTATAAATAACTCACTTCTGATGGTTATTAAATCTCTGTAATCATATGTAATTATTTTGTATTTATAAGCAAAAAGTGTGAACTATTTTTGTTATTTTTACATGAAGGGATAAAGAATTCAAACTCAAATTTTTCGGAAAAGTTAAGTGAGAATATTAATGAGTAGTGATTTGGACTCCACCACTCTATTTTTTTTTCACTTCAAGAGTATTTTATTTAACTCATTTTATATGATATTGGATCGTATGAAGTAAATATGTAAGATAAATTTTACATTATAAAACATGTAAAATTGGTTTTTGAGGGTGATCCAAGTACATTCCATGCCTTCACTTGCATTTCTTTCTGTCTTTGAATATTTTGGTAGTTGGTAAAGAATCAAATAGATTAATGACAAAAATAAATAGAAGAGATCAAATACATAACAAAGGTGCATAATGAACAAGAGGCTAAAGAATATAATGTGACCATTTAATAAATAGAAGAGATCAAATTTGTTTCTATTTATTATGGAACATGAAAGAAATTCCGGAACTTGGTTTCAAGAATCGAGCTCCTTTTTTTTTCCTATGATTTTCTATAAACCTTGTATAACTAATAATTCTATGGGCAGATAGGGAATCTCTACCATTTTGTGAGATTATTCTTTATTTGTTTATCCATGAAGGATTTGGTGGGCAATAAAGTTGATTCAATTGGTAGGTTCTCCAATTCAATTCCTAAGCAAGACCTGAAGTCCAATCTAGTTTTTGAAAATTTTTGTTAAATGCAACCCGCACACAAACTCCGGTTTTAAATAGCAGAGAAAAGAGATAAGAGAATTATATAAATAATTGGAGGTAAAAATTCAAATAGTGTATTAAAGTTTTAAACAAATATAATTTGTTGTTTATAAAAAGAATTACTCTACTTGAGAATGTTGTTTATAAAAAAACACTACATCTTCTATTAAGTTTTTATAATCTCTAATATAAGTTACTTTGCAAAAAGCTAATAATATTAAATTCTTCTTTTTCACAAATACTCTTTCTTTTAATTGTATTTAGAGAGATATTATGTGTTAGAAAGAAGTTACAAATAATTGTAAATAATTTTGGAAAGTAGAAACATTTTTTTATTATTTTCATGATACAAACTACTTTTAATTATTTTTTGTAGTAATATTTTATACTATTTTAATTATCAAACTAATTTTAATTATTTTTAGTAAATGCTTTTAATTATTTTTATTTTATCCTTGTGAAGTATTCTCTGACAAGGTTTTTAAACTCAGATCTGAATGGTTAAGTTAGACCATAAACCAGCAACCCAGTCTCTTGATCAAAGTCTCTTGATCAATTCGATCAAGACTCTAACTCGAAGTACATTTGACTTGGTATGACTTGGATAAATTGGGATACACAACCCAACAAGTTGAATGATATGCTCAGGTTGAGGGAAAAAAATAGATCATCTTAAAAGGAAAGCTCAGGCCTCACTGAGAAAGAAGATGAAGAAAAAGGATTCCAACAAAGCAACAAGAAGCATCAGAAATTTTTAACAGCGCCATTTGTTCAGCAACAAGAAGCTTCAACTATCCATAAATCAAGATAGCTTCGACTCTTCAGCCACACCGCAGGCATAATAACCTTCAATCTTCAAACGACTTTTAAGATTGATGAGTGGCTATGGTGAAGAAGGCTTGAGCGAGTGAGTCAACAGGGGAGAAAAAGATAGAGAATATGGTAAAACTGAAGACAATCTGAAAAAGAGGCCAAGATGTCACAGTGAGAATTTTTGAAATGGCCTGGCTGCACGATTTTCTTTAAAATGAAAAAGTTTTCCTTTAAAAGCAAAGCCTTTTACGTTATACCATTTGAAGTGATGTTTTCTATTAAAAAAAACGGGTGATGTTTTCACTTCTTAAGAAAGACTAATTGATATGTGTTATGACAATTATTACATAGATGTTAGATGTTCATATCTTCCATTATTTCCAATTATCTTTTTGTATCTCTTTATTACCTCATGTAAATTTTAATAGTGTTTTACTTTGATGTTATGACTAATTGATATGTGTTATGAATATTATTACATAGATATTCATATCTTCCATTATTTCCAATTATCTTTTTGTATTTCTTTATTATCTCATGTAAATTTTAATAGTGTTTTACCTTGATGTTATAAATTCATACCTATAAATATAAATCATTATAGACTACATAATATACAATCATTCCTCTTTCTCTGATCTCTCTCTCTCTGCTTGCTCTTCCTTCGCTTCCTCTCGCCTCTTGTTCTCTCATCTCTTCCTTTATTTGCTCTCTTTCAATTTCTAACATGTTATCAACATGAAGTTTTAATCTTCATATTCGAATTCTCCAGTCAAAATAGAATAACAAATTTTTTTCAAAAATTATGGATCTATCCAATAAGCTCAACTCTATTCCCAAAAGTGATATAGTTAAATGTAAGAATTGTGGTAATCGAGAAAGTGAAAGTGGCCACAGTCATAGGCGTGGGTGTGGTCAGAATCGTAGTGGTTGTAATTCTCACGGGAAATAAAGAAAAACTGATAAGAACCATACAAAGAGAACATGTGAGGCCCTTTGTTGACTTTTATTCTTTCTTTTCACTTCTTTTCCACATGTGACAAAACCATTCACAGGAATGACAGGGCGATGGTTAACATTTACAAACAAATTAATTGACTTGATTTTTATCTATATGATTCAACCTTCCTCAATAATTTTGGGCCACTAAACTTTTGAGCCATGTTTTGGGCCGCTGAAATTAGAAAAAAAAAAAACTATGTCTTGATATTGTTAGTGAATTTACTTCACTAGCCTTAATGAGGATTGTATATCCCTTGAAATTGATGTTGAACATATTGTAATTCATGTTCATACGCAAAATGAACTAGTAGAATGATTAATTGAATATTGATTAAATGGTTGCAACCTTTTATATATGAGATATAATATCTTATATTATGCTTAGGAACTAGCCGTTTTGCATGCAGCAATGTTAAGTTGCATGATGCCAACAAGTTATATCAACCTAAAGAAAGTGATAAAGTCACATATCCCAGTTACTAATACTCCAATATGAATCAATGTCCCCCCGAAGGACAATCTATTATGAACAAATATAAAGCACGCTTTAAGCGTGAAAAGCCCATCGGTTTGAAAGATAAAAATCATCAAAAAAGAAAAGGAGCCAAGAATATAGATGATCAAGTTGAGGATGATGAAAAATACTTGATTGCTCCAAAAGAGCTAACTCCTGAAAAGTTATTTTCTCCAAAACAGAATGTTGTAGTCCCAAAAGTGATTCAGGTGCCTGACTTTGAAAATAATAAGATCTCAATAAATTATGAAATCCGATAGGAACGAAACGAAGTCAAAGTTGATGACATCTTTACTTATAAAAAAGCATATGATGTAATGAATAATGATGAGGATCATGAACCAATATCCATTATTAAGTGCCAATAAAAAAATGATAAACCATATGGATGTAAGCCATTAATGCACAATTATTGTCATTGAAAAACGAAAATTTTTAGGGCATGTAGTCCTTACATGTACAAATGTAAAGCGAGTTGAATACAAGATAGCTATTTGTATGAAAGAGAAATGGAAAATGTGAAATAATAAGATATATGGCATGTTTTATAACTTAATGCCTTTTACAAGGATTTGGTATATGTTGTGAAGAAATGTATCCACCAGCAGTGGATTTAAATACTTTTCATTATTTAATTAGCCAGTAGTAAATAAAGTGTTTGACTTACCTCTCATAGATGTCATCCAATAATAACTGCACATCTAATGGCATACTTGACAGTAACATTTATATGGAAGTTCCCGAAGGACTCAAGATGCCAAAAGCATTAAATGCAAATTCTCGAGAACAGTATTAAATTCAGTTAAACAAGTCTTTGTATGATTTGAAGCAGTCAAGATGCATTTTTATGAAAATATGTTTGCCATAATTGTTATCTACATTGATGATATCAATATCATTAGAACTCCTGAAGAGTTACAAAAGACAAATGATTGTCTGCATAGAGATTTTTGAAATGAATGTCGTATAGCAATTTTCCATAGATAAATCAATTATGAACTCAAATGATCGTGAGATCTCTACAAGTTGATAAAAACCCTTTTATACCTTGCGGAAATGACGAAAAAGGAGATGAAGAACTATTTGGTCCGACAATACTATAATTAAGTGATGTTATGGCACTAATGTATCTTGCTGATTTCACATACCCTGACATATCGTTTGTCGTTAAACTCTTAGCAAGATATAGTTTTTCAACATCACTAATAAATTAAAATAGAGGGAAATGTATTTTTCATTATCTTTGAGGTACTATGGATATAGGATTATTATATTCAGGTATATCTAAGTATGAACTGATTGTTTATACAGATATTCTTTATTACAGCTATATTAAAGGTTATGGAGTAAAACTTATTTCACCAAAGTTTCTCTTCACTTATGACCCTCGAAAAGGAGCTGAAATTATTATCCTACAAGTTTACAAATCTATTTCAATGAAAATTTAGCAGGTTTGTTCACCTAGTTACTTCATGCTTCAAACATCTGACTTTGCAAACTCAGAAATATTGAATAATGTTGTTAAGGGGGGGAGACGATACACGCTGTACTTTTTTTTTCTTTATCTAGGTATTATCCCACTGAGTTTTCCTACGAAGGTTTTTAATGAGGCAGTATTAAAATGTGTATCTATAAACGTTGTACTCCTTTTCCCTTATCTAGGTTTTGTTCTACTAGGTTTTTCTAGAAAGGTTTTTAATGAGGTATAAGTTTAATTATGGACATCCAATGGGGAGTGTTATGAATATTATTATATGAATGTCCATATCTTTCATTATCTCCAATTATCTTTTGTATCTCCTTATTACCTCATGTAAATTTTAATAGTGTTTTACCCTGATATTGTAAATTTATGTATATAAATATAAAGCATTATACAATCATTCCTCTCTCTCTCTCTCTCGCTCGGCCCCCTCCCCCCGCTCTTTTGCTCTTCCTTCACTTCCTCTCACCTCTTGTTCTCTCATCTCTTCCTTTGTTTGCTCTCTTTCAATTTATAACAATATGATAATTCATAATTTAATGAATATTCCTTTAGATATTTTAAATTTAATATGAGATATTAAATTTTGATATTTCAATTAAAATATTTTTTAAATATAACTTGTTTGATCCAAGTTGACCCCACCTTGATCTACTAACCATTGAATCATTGTTTTGACCGGTTTAATATTAGATTCGGTTTTTCGAACATTGATCTCTGGTCATTTTTATAAGCTACAAATATACAATAATTATCTAGATTTAATAAAACAATTAAAATTAGTTAAAGACTATAAATGTGTGAGAAATATTTTTTTTAAATAGGCTCTTATTTATAGAAGGTGAAAGAGAGAATAAATAAGAAAAAATGAAAGAGAATGCATGGGGAGAAATTCTTTGGTGTATCACATCATTTGTACACTTCCGAATCAAAATGCTTCATCCACCTTTCTATAGGTTTCACTTTATCTCGGAAATCATTAAGTATAATGATATGGGATGGAATGAGATGGGAGGGGGAGAGAGATAAAAGGGTTTAGAGAGAAATTCCAAAAGGCAACATGATCCCACAAAAAAAATAGTTTGAGTATTTTAATTGAAAGGAACATAGATGATACGGTACATTCAAAAATTTCTCATGTATGTGATAAAATAAAAGGGAAATCATAATAAAATTCTAAAAAAGAGAAATAATAATTAAAAAGCCCCAATAAACATTCATCTGACTTGCCCTGAGTAAAACCCTGAAAAGGAAAATGTCACAGATCTGCAGCCACCGCATCATTGCTCTCAACAAGTCGCCGTCGTCTTCATCCGCCCCCTTCCTCTTGTTCCATTTTCCTTTGGGGTTTAGTGGCTGCAATGGCTACCACCAATGCTTTACTCTCCGCTTCCTTCACAACCCCCATTTGATGAATCGGTTTCGTTATTCAGGAAGCATACCCATTCAAACGCTCTCAATCCAAAGTATTTAGTCCAATGTGGAGGTTCTTCGGCTCTTCTTCCTTTTATTTCTCTCACCTCTACGCCTTCCTCTTCCTCCTCTTTTGCTTATATTATCTACAATTTTTTCTCTCCGACCAAGTTCAAATCCAATTTTCCAGAGGTGGGAATGCGGGTAAACCCGCCCCAATATCCGCATGCATATGGGATGACCCAGCCCGCCAACTTTTTTAATAAAATTTTTTTGACTCATCATATTTTTTTTATATTTGAACTTAAACTTTTTTTTTATTTTTTAAGCATCTAAAATGAAATATCATTTTTTTATAAATTTAATTTATAAAAATACACTTTGAACATAAAATATATAATTCAAATTTTAAACAATACATATTAAACATATATAATACATTTTATAAGTTTGAATTCAAACTAAATATAAACCATAAATTAAATGATAAACGAACATCCAATATTAATTAGATTTATATTAAACCAGAAGTTATTTATATATTTTTATAAATTAATTTTATTTTTTAAAAAAATAGTGGGTTAGCGGGTTAGCTCACAGTGGGTATGGCAAAAAAAACATGCATCCAAATAGGCTCCCTTTCTCTCAACTCAACCCATCACGGGTTGGCTGGTTCAACCCAGGAGCTGAACCCATATTATCAGCTCTACAATTTCCTACACCTAAATATTTAGGGCTTGTTTGCCAATCAATTCTCAAAAGCAATTTCACGCAAGTCGAGACAAAACTCTCTCACATACTTACCTCGGATTATGTGAAACCAAGGTTTGAAACCTAGGTTTTGTTTGAAACCTAGGTTTAAAAAGAGCATTTTAATCTTTCCATATAAAAATTAGGTTCCATTTCCATAATATACCAAACATACTTTTAAATTTTATATCTATATCCATCTCCATTTCTATTAAAATCAACTCCAATATACCAAACGAGCCTTTAGAGGTGGAGGGGTATATAAATAAATGCACTTTCAAAAGGGGAAATTTTTGCTCTAATTATATATAATCACTATTAATTATGAGTAATTACATTAATTTTGTAACCCCCTATTCATTATAGTAATAGCTGGTGGTTAAACTCCAATTGCTTCCAGCCAGCTATATGGCAGATGAGACCACCAATCATCTTGATATGACCAACAAAACACAATCCTCCTTCAAAACCTATTTCTCCTCCTTTCTTTGCCATCTTAAATTATACTGGTCCCTAATCTCTTTGTTTATATATATATATATATATATATCAGTTTATATGTTAAGACAAAATTATTTCAGAAAAAAATGATAAATATAAATAATTTAAATTAATTTATTTACTTTTTTTTCAATCTTTTTAATTAATCAAATTAATCTTATATTAAGCATAAAATGTAATTATTTTTTTAGTCTTGCAATTATGCTAGTTGACTTATCATAAAAGATCTATTTAAATCTTTTGCTGGGTTAATGTTTACACCATTCTTTTTCCACCTCTTTCTTCAAGGTAATGATTTGTTTGCCAACATATTCATATGTACTACATTTTAAAATAAAGACATATATGAAGCTGAAAGGTGTCCCCTAAAATTGAAGAACCATCTCTCTTTTTCTATTAATATGAACAATACAGCTCCAATAATCACTTGACAAGAGCCCTTTTTCCATCCCTTCTCTTCTCTTCCTGAAGGGGAAAAAAAGTTCAATAGAAGTAGATTAGAGCGTTGGACTACACTAAAGCTAAGGATACATTAAATGTTTGAATTGCATTTTTCACAGCCTCAACATCAACATCAATTAACTTCCCCGTCTTCGATGATATTACGGTGCATTTCTTCTCTTCAGCTTGTGGAACAAACAGGTCTCCCTTCTCTTTCGAGCCAAATAACCCAATACTACAGTCAGAGGAACAAATAAGTACATGTCAGACTCATTCTAACGTTGGTTGAATCAATGAAACTGAATCTTTTGAAGTTCCTTTAAGAATCATTTACGTGACTGATAAATATGTGGTGACACAGGAAAAGCATAAGATTTTAGATACTTTTTTCTTCAGAATGAAATATAAGGCGTCTTAATTGTAAAGGTGTGGAATTTGGTTTGGCTAATCAATACTTTAAAGTGATGATAAAATCACCTGGGTTTGTCACGTGCATGTGCAAGTTGGATAGCAGCCGTGTTTGTAGCTATTACACCAGCAGAGTCATTAATAAGGGCAGCCAACTGAAACCACTTAAATGAAATCCCATCAGTAATAAATACATGCACCAAAATAGTTCCAAAAAAAAAAAAACAGACTATTCCTCTGTCTCTTGTATCTCTGTTTCCTATCTAGTTTCTAAAATTAGAGAGACATTTAATGTAAATACCTGTCCTGGGGTTGTGATGAAGACTATGCTAGCATCTTCTCCAATAGCTTCTACAACATTTTCTCTTTCTCTCTCATGTGGAATCACAAAAACTGGCCTAAAATCCCTGTCAAAATGAACAAGAACAAGTATAAATACTATCAGTAATGTTTTATCAACTCTCAACAGCGGACCAAAACCTAGCAACTATATAATTCAATGCTATGTCAAAAGGAATACAAACTCCGAATATCCATGGTATTCCTTCGCTTGGAACTCATACAAGAGCAAAATATAAAATGCAAACATTTTGATTAAAAAGATGGTTTTAAAGAGTAAAAGTTATTTGAAGTTTTTCGTGTTTTATTTGGTTAAACTTCTTTTAAATCATGGTTTTAAAAGTTGCACCAAACATGAAAATTATGAAGCCTGACGGTACCTCCTTACTTTTAAATCGCATACATGCGGGCAAAAGCTTATATTCAATGGCATGCAATGATTTGAATCCAAACGCAAGTTAAAGGATAGCCTTACACACCTTATCTCCTCAACAATCTGAGCCCATACTTCGACGGGCAACAAGCTATCAGTATCACCTTTAGACTGCATGGAGGCCTTTGAATCTGATTGTATCCCATGAATCACAATATATTTCCCTTTTTCCGCTCCTGCTTTCTTGTATTTTTCCTCCACATAATCCTTCAGCTTCCTTGAAAGTGATACTCTAAATGGTGGCACAGGTTGCCTCGGGACACTGCGAAATGGTCTTCCCAGCCACTCAACCATCTGATGATACCTACACCAGAAAAGTCATCCAAAGGAAATTCTTAAACATAAGAGTCAAATAAGTGGTTTATTTTGATCCTAAATACAATATCTCAATCTATTTTATCTTTTAAAGCTGTAATTATTTCCCTAAAATCTTTGTATTAATTGCTCATATTAAGAAAGCTTCCATCAAGGTTAATTTCAATACACATGATTAAAAAATGTATTTTAAAGAAACCAGCACACATTGTGACAAATAATTAGCTAAACTAATTTCCTCAATATTTGTAAATTGGTTATCTAGCTCAGATATTAAGGAGTAGAGGTAGTACTAGTTTTAAAACTGTCTCACAAATTTTGCTTAGTTAAAGCCACATTCTTATTGCAAAGCAAGTTGAAGGCATGGTAAAAACATAACCAAATATCTCTGGAATCTTAGTGCTCTACTATATATACTCACATATTATATCCTCCCTCTGAGAGATTTAGAGTATCTGGCTTGAATGTTTCTGAAAGAAGTAATCCTGCTCCTGCAGCATTCACATTTGGGTACACATAGCTAACTCTATCTCGAGCTGTTGTCATGAACAAAAATGAAGCATGGCCTAGACCTGCTAATTTGGTGGATAAGATCATGTCATAGTACCTATTCTGTAGGCACAACAGAACAATGCATTACTATTATTGAGAAACCCTACAAATATATGTAAGGTAGGAATTTTCATATATGATTCCAAGATTTATTAATGTCTTTATGAGCATAATATTTGGAACTAAACTCTTTCCTTTTCCTCGAATAAGAAAACATTGCTAGTTGGCAAAAAGAAAAA
>QFDD01012161.1:0-11705 GCA_006871305.1 Vachellia collinsii
CTATTCCTAGTGAAGCTTGGTCAAATGCAAATATTCTTAAAATTGAAGATAGCGATAATAATTGATGATGAAAGAAGCTTATATTATATGATTTGAGAACTTAAGTTTAAGACTTTTAGAGTGTTTATTATTTTTGATATAGTTATTTAGATATGATTTTATATGTTTTTGAGTAAAAAAATTGTATTGTATTAAAAGTAGTGTTTTTTGAAAAAAAAAAAAAATTTTAGTGAACAGTGCAGGCCCGCGGGCCGGCCCGCGGCCCTACCTCTCGCGGGCCGGGCCTGCAAAAAAATCACTTTTTGGGAACTAGGGCCTAAACGGGCCGGCCCGTTTAGGCCCTAGGCCCTATAGGGCCGGCCCTAATGGGCCGGGCCGGCCCTATTTACCAGCTCTAACACTGGTCACCTTTTTATTTATTATAAAAATAAGAGGCTGTGATATAAAATGGAAGATATATTTCTTAGAAATAATTTAATTAACCTTTTACAATGAGATAAAGATGACAAGAATTTTTTACGGTAACAAAGTTTGTAAATCAACCGTATGTAATTAAAAATAATGGTATGATCCCAGAAAAGCAAACATATATATTCTACATTTTCCGGTAAGAAATTGTTGTGAATTAAGATAGTTATATTTAATTTGATGTTATTATATCAATTTCTTGAATTTTTTTATAATTTTTTTTTGTTATTTTTAATTTCAATGAATTTTCATATTATATTGTTTAAAAATATTTAACTAAATTTTTTAGTTTCAACATTTAACACAATTTCTTAGCTAAAAATTTCTCAACCCAATTAATAATTTCTTTTCTTTGTTTTTCTTTTCTTTTGTTTTTTTTTTAAATTTGGTTCCACCCCCCAGCGAAGGACGAAGTATCAAAAGTTTTGGCGTTGCAGATAAATGAAAGCAATGCTATTCACTATCAAAAGGGGGTGAAGATGTTGTTCAGAGGAGTAGAAAAAATGTTATTGGGGCAACTTAAGGGCGTTAGGAATATTTTTTGTGAGTTGAATTTGGAAGGATTTCCATGTTTGAAAGAACTGTGGATCATAGATAACTCTGATATTGAATGCATTATTGATCCAAAGGAGTTGCTTATTCTTAATGATGTTTTCCCCACTCTAGAATCACTTTATCTCCACAAACTGAGGAACATGAAGAAAATAATAAGCCACAATGCTAATCTTAGCGGCTCCTCCTTCTTGAGACTAAAAGTTGTGAGGATCCATTCTTGTGCCCAATTAGAAAATGTCTTCTCCTTTTCTATGTTTGTGCTCCTTGAAAACCTAGCAACGATTGATATTTCTAATTGTAAGTCTATGAAGGCTATTGTGGAGAAGAATGATGCGAAGAAGATTAACTTCCCAAAATTACACTCACTAGTTTTGGATGACTTGCGTAGTTTTACTGGAGTCTATTCCAACGATCATGGTGGAAATGATGAATTTATTCTGTTAAATGGACAGGTATATCCCTTCAACTATCTTTTATATATAGGTATTTAAAATAATTTGAAATCAGTCATTACTCTTCAACCATATGTGTTACTCGTAATTTCTTGATATAATTTTCGACATATTTAAAGCCCAGCAAACATTTTTTACATTCCTCTAATTTTTGCATTCTTAATTACCTGCTTTTGAAAACCACTGAGTTGCTCCTAAGGCGTATACAATTGTTTTTGTAGGTTGAGATTCCTAACTTAGAGAGCTTGGAGTTGTCTTCAATATGCAACATGAAAGAGATAAGTAGCCAATCAAAATCCTTTGAAAATTTGACTAAACTGATTGTGACAAAATGTGATCGTATAAAATATTTATTTTCATTCTCCATGGCTAAGAGTATGAAGAAACTCAAAAGCTTGTCAGTAAGTGGATGCACGGCGATGGAGGAAATCTTTAAATATGAAATTCAACATAATGAAGCAAGGGTACGTAGGTTGGCATAATAAAATGGATTTGGTACTTGATATCTTATTCTACATTAATTGGGTTTGCCGTTAGAAAGTTTGATTAGGTAATGAGTTAATTGTTATTTGTACCACAGGAAGTTCATGTATTCCCTAAGTTGGAGGAAATCCATCTCGATTCGATGTCCTTGTTGAAAGATATATGGGCTAGAGAGTCTAGTCCGGATTCCTTTACCAGTCTAAAGTCTATGTCTATTGGATGGTGCGACAAACTTGTGACAGTGCTTCCAAGTCATATGGTGGGGAAATTTGGTAGATTGGAAAGCTTGAGGATTGTTTCCTGTGAATCAGTGGAACATATCTTTAATCTCAATGGTGCTAAGAAACCCAGCTCTGAAGATGAAACTCACTTGCAAGTTCTTCAAATACATTATCTGGGAAGACTTAAGCATATATGGAACGGAGATCCTGAAGGAATTCTCAACTTTAAAGGGTTGCATAGTATAGAGGTTACTTATTGTCATAAATTGAAATATTTATTCCCAATTTCAATGGCCAAAGGTCTCCTAGAATTGAATTCCCTCTCTGTTTCTGACTGTCCTCAAATGGAAGAGATTGCCTGTGGAGTTGAAGGATTATATGAAAACTTTCAGTTTCCTCAAGTATCAGTCGTGGAGATGAAACGCCTTCCAAATTTGAAGTTTTTTTTTAAGGGGACACAAAGAATGGAGTGGCCAAAATTGAAAAAGTTATTATTGTTCGGTTGTGACCAGCTGGAAGCATTCAAAACAGAGACCCAAAATTCAAATGCGGCGCCAATCTTCTTGCCTCAAGAGGTATAAACAGTGTCCTTTCATGCAACATAAATTGGAAGAAACGTGTTTTTATTTCTTGTTTGATAATTAGTTTATGTTTCATATGCTTTGTAGATAATTCCCAACTTGGAAACCATGCATATAAACTTGAAGGAAGTAGAGAAGCTAAAACTACGCATTAAAAACTATCGTGTGAACCATCTGAAAAATTTTCATGTGGTTTCATGTCCTTCAATTGAAATCCTCTATCAGTTTCTGTACAGAATGCCTTATTTGGAAAGGCTTACATTGTTGGACTGTGACCTTAAAGAGCTAATACCTTTAGAAGAAAACATTTGCGGTGGAAATCCTGATATCCAAGAAACAATTGGTACTTCTCTCCAGCTTAAATATTTGGTGTTAAGGAATTTGAATGCTCTCGAGAATATACGATTCGAAAGAGGCCCTGATCTTCAATATTGCTTAGAGCACTTGTTTATATGTAGTTGTGAGAAACTGAATAATTTAGGTCCTTCATCAGTGACTCTCACTCACTTGACGACACTTGAAATATGGGATTGTCGGAGGATGAAAAATTTGATGGGAATTTCAACAGCAAAAAGCTTAGTTCAACTTGTGTCCTTGAAGGTAATTGGATGTACAAGGTTAGAGCAAATTGTAGCACGACAGAAAGATGAGGTCAAAGTAACATGCCAACCCGAGATTGTTTTTAGCAATTTAATGACTTTAGAACTCCATGATCTACCAAAGCTCTCGTGTTTCTGCAGCTTTGAGATTCATCATTCAATGGAGTTCCCATCACTTGAAAAATTGATAGTGAATGATTGTCCAAGGATGACAAAATTCTGTAACCGAGTCTGCACTGCACCAAACCTATAAGTGATTGTGATCGATGGAGAAGAAGGGAATTGGTCTTGGAAACGGAATTTGAATGATAGAATAATGAAGACGACGAGTTGGGTATGTTTTTATCTTATATATTTACGTTTTTATCTTGATATGGATTGGGTCGGCAGAAAATCAATAGTGTCAAGTTTGGATGTTGGGAAGACAATAATTAAGAAGCTGATGTAAGAAGTAAAGAAATCTCATATCTGATAAAGCTAAGCACAAAAATTGATGTAAGATTGAACTCATTTTCTTTTAATTAACTACTATTTTTATTTTTATTTTTTTACAGCTTTTCGACGGGACACTATCACTTTTCGATTATTATTCCGAGTTAGCAGATATATGGGATGGGAAAATTCTTGAAGGATTGGAAGTTCAAAGCTTTAAGAGCCTGAAAACCTTGGTGGTGGAGCATTGTGAGCTTCTATCAACTGTAATTCCATCCCATTTGCTTACTTACTTACCAAGGTTATACGAATTGGTAGTTCGAAGTTGTAGTTCAGTGGTGGCAATATTTGACGTCAATGAAGATGTGATTGTAGAATCGTCCGAATTGACAGAGATGACTTTAGATAACTTGCCAAATATGAAGCATGTGTGGAGCAAGAATCCTGAAGGCATTTTGAGCTTTGAAAATCTTGGAAAAGTGGAGGTCACTGATTGTGACTCTCTGCAAACTTTGTTTCCAGCAGCTTCTATCACAAAACGCCTATGGCGACTTGAAATAAAGAATTGTGGAGCACTTGAAGAAATTGTTGAAAAGGTTGAAGCATATGAAGAAGGAGCCGTTGTTGAAGAGCATGAATTTCCACATTTATTCTTTCTGAGGTTAGGCAAGTTGCCTAAGCTAAAGTGTGGCATTACGAAACTGCGATGCCCTCCTTTGGAATATCTAAATGTTTATGATTGTGGTGAGTTCACTAAGTCGTGGATATTCACATCAGAATCCCAAAGCTACCAAGGAGCAGATGTTGAGGATCAGATTGTCACTTCAAATGATTCACATTCCATTTTCACTATGCAACAGGTTTGGCTGCTTAGTTTTAAAGTTTTTATGTATATTAGTTCCTTTTTCCAAATTTTGTAGTTGACGTTTCCATTGACACTTTAGTCCCCGTAGATTGGAAGTCAAATGATTTTGGTGTTGTTAATTGAATGAGACATTGGAAAAGAATTTATAGTCAGTTAAAAAAATACAAGGCAATTAAAAATAAAATGTAAACAAATATAATTTAATAAAATTGATAGAATTCTATAATTTAAACATAATTATATGATTTAATTTTTTATATAATGTGTATACTTATTTCAAAATTTATATTTTTCTAATATATGTACATATAATTTTTTGCGCGTTGCCTCATTATTTTTTCCAATGCTTATATTCCATAAATATTGCTATAATATTATAACTTCAAAACATGATTTAAGTTTTTATGAAAAAATAAAAAAAAAGACCAATTATTAGACCTGATAACATTTCACTGATTTTATGCCAGTTGCTGTTCTCCCCAATGCCGAACCAAACGCTATGCTTCTGAGTTGGTCCCTTTTCTTTTCTTTTTTTTAATCATTGGTACTTTTAGCCTATTTAGTCTTTGACAAGGTTGGGATAATTGGATGCCTTAGGCATAAGGTCTTGTGGGAAAACCTCATCGAGAAAGGCGAAACCCACTAGAGTGATCTCACGGATATGTATAATTTTAAAGCTTGTGGCTTTTGCTTCTTATTAGGTTAGCCGCCTACAAGAAGTATCGCTCACAAAGGAAGAGGCCATCATGTTATGCAATGATGTGGACACACCAGCGGATGTTTTAAGCAAATTAACAGACCTTCAGCTGCATTGCTTTCACAAGAATGTCACTGACGAGGCTGACACATTATTACCATTCGAAATCCTTCAAAAGCTTCCCAATGTGAATTCTCTTTCAGTGGCTTGCAGTGACTTGAGTGAGATATTCCCTCCCACGCTTGACCCTGGCTTTGTTAATTACCTCAGATACTTGAGATTGGAGTATCTGCCCGAGCTCGACTCTATTGGGATAGAGCACCCCTCCATGAATCCACTCCAGCAAAATCTCAAATACTTGGAAGTAGTAAGGTGGCCTCGCTTGGCAAAGCTAGTACAGTCTCCAGTCTCATTTTCCAATCTAGAAGAAATATATGTGACGAAATGCCATGGATTGGAATATATATTCACAACCGCTACTGCTAGAGCTTTTCCCAATCTTTGGTGGTTTAGAGTATATGATTGTGAAGCAATAAAAGAAATAGTGGCCCGAGCGGAGGAAGACGGAATGGATCCTGGTGTTGACATAATATTTGAGAGTTTAGAAAGCCTCGACCTAAATTCTCTTCCAAGGTTAGCACGCTTTTATGCAGGCACTTCCACTTTGAAATTCCCAAACATGCACGAAGTGAAGATAGCTCATTGCCCCAACATGAACTCTTTCTCTCAAGGGCTTATTATTGCGCCCAAGATGCGAGTGGATGACATTCCACCTTGTGTGAGAGGCGATTCTTGGCGGTATTATTGATAGATTCATAATATAGCACCTCGCTACACCAAGTGTCACATTAACAGGTACGCATTAGCAACTACATCAAGTAATTTGTTTACCTCTTTCTCTTTCTTATTTCCATTCACAAATATAGAAATAACTTGTAGAATTAGAAGTTGATCATTGAGTATTTTATGATTCTGTTACTCGTGACAAGGCTTTGTTGTTGTTACTTGTTTTAATATTTCGTATCAATATATTATTTGATGCCTAGAAGCGTAATGATCGAAGTAGATTGACATGTTTCTAGCTATCAATCAGAGTATTTACATAAATTCTGAGATGATATATGGACGATTTAATGGCTTATAACTCCGGTTGCTAACACTTCTATTTTATATTGATTAATACTCGTGTTTTGCTTTTGTATTTCCCATTTTCGTAGGGTAAGATGGACTCTAGTGACATGCAATTACTGGACAAGGGCAAGGACATTGATCACGTCACAACCACTTAATTGCATTTTGTTTCTTGAAATAAAAAAAGAAAAAAGAAAAAAAAAACTCAACAAAATGTGCGCTGATTGTTGGGACTCTGCAAGTTCTCTCATGTGTGCTTGCCTTGGAAAAAAATAAATAAAACAAAAATCCTGTAAGCTTTTGTTTTGGATAATAAACTCCTGAAGTTTCTCTATTTGGTCATCCCAAACTGATCGATGCTGCATTGTATGGAAGCTGATGGCTTTGTTGGGACAAAAAATTCAGTGTAACCTTTGGTGAGTGTTTTATTTATTTATTTATTGTTTTGTAATTTGTAAGCACTATATATCAATATCAACAGATTTCGCTATCTAATTCTCTTTCTTGTTTCTGCTAAACTATATACAAACTTACAAGTTGACTGATTATTCTATCATCCTCTCTGGTCCGGTTCAAATTGCATACAATAACTGCAATGAAATATTTATCATTAATTGTTTCTAGCTACTAATTAGCACTAATGTCTCTTATTTTCTGAGTTTTTGTAGGCTGAGATGGACTTTAGTGATGATGCGATTGGAGGAAGGCAAGGAGAATGATCACGTCGCAACCACTCTTTTCTTGCACTGCTTCATAAAATCCCAAAAAAAAAAAAAAAAGTTTTGTTGCTTGCTGGGAGTATGTAAGTTACATGATGAGTGCTTTGTGTCATGGCTTGGGACTGTAACCTAATTGAAGTTTCTTTATTTGGATCTCCTAATTAAACTGATACCACATTATGTGGAAGTTGATGGTGTTAATGTTGCTTGGTTTGTCAGTTACGTTGCTGTCCTATTGTTGTATCAGTATTGTGGTTCTCATTAAAAAAAATTTGTTACAAAATTATATATTTTTAATTTTATTTGAGTTACAAATTACAATATGGTATATATTTCTTTGTATCATAAGAAATACTTACATATGCCTGGAGTGTCATATTATTTATACTCTATCCAATGATAATATCCCAAATGTTCTCTATTGTGATACTATATCCCATAAATTTCTTGTAATTATTTATCTTTTTTCATAATTGTCACTCCCTAAGAATTTTAGAGGTGACCGGCAAGGAATATAAAAGATCTCACATTCCTTAAGCATTCAATTTAAATATATATATATATACATATATACACACCACTTGACAAGATGCTATATAATGCAATAGTATGAAATGCGTATAAACTATTTTTTCTAAGATTTATATAGAACGACATACTGTGCGTTATCAAAAATATTAGGTTCCTTGTAACAATTTCGGCAAAGTCTTCTTTATAATACAGATTCCTTAAAAATTTTACAATGAAATAAATCTCATAACAACATTTGGAGTGATGTACCATCACCATAAATACATATTCTTCAAAATATAACAGAAGACATGAACACTTCCTATAGATTACATTGATCATTAACCTTCAAAAGTAGTAAATAAATATAAGTTTAAAATACTATGTACGCTAAACAGCAGTTACAAGAAAATCCAATGGACTTTACAACAACGAGGCTCTTCCCTACTCAACTAGAGATATAGGGTCAACAAAATTATCTGAAGCAAAAAAATAAATTTTTGATGAATAATGTTCCATTTATACATTTAATGAAATGAAAGAAAACAGTCTAAAGAATTTAACTTCGATAAATAATATAATAATAAACTTCAATTTTTACCAAAAATAATCAAATTATACTTGAAGATGCGTAATATATCATTCATCAGATAATTTCAAATAAATGGTAAAACAACTAGTTTAACAGAATCAATTAAAAAAGATAATTCTCAAATATCTTATTTTCGTAGGACTTCAATAGAATGGAATAACAAGCGGGGACACACAGTCCACGAGAATGAATAACCAAGTACAGCTCGAAGCCATAAAACAAGCACAGGCACAACATTTATGAATAAAAAGCGTGAGTTAACACCTACGAATACTAAGCGAGCTCGAGATTAACTATGGTGCGCCAAAGACTAACAGTAATATTGTTAGTAACCACCGTTCTGTATTCAGTCCTCTCAAAGACAATCTCAAGCATGCAAGGGATCAATTTCCAAGTCGCTTCTAATGATAAAACTATTTTGGAATAATTTGTAACAAAAATCCCAGCATGAAAATTTGTAAAAAATATTTCAAAATCATTTTCAAACGTGTATAGAGTATATGTTGTTTAAATGTCATTTCTTTTAACTATCTCCATGCATGAAATCATAATGATAAAACATCTTGAATAAATACTATAACACTTCAATTTTTGCAATAATCAATATCTCAAAAGTTTTCCTTTCAATTCTATACATGAATATTCAATATTACAGAAATTGAAGAAGAATAAATAATATTAAATAAAATCATTAAACCTTACTTTTTGCAATATCAACAAGAAAATTAAATAATTACGATAAATTTTCATCAATGAAACCATGCTTAAAATGTGATAATTAGATTAAAAATACGAAATGTAGTATAACATACTTCACAAAAATTATAATGGGACGCTATTCATTCAGCTATTATGCTCTTAACATATAAGTCTTCTCTAACATTTAGCTTATAACTTGTTTTCTTTTTTTCTTTCTAACAATAACATATAAACGTACTTAATCAGCATCATTAATGCTTCTTAATTTATAATGAGCTCTAAAAAATCACAACTTATTCCATAAGACTCTAAATGTAGTGTTTCAAGCTTCTATGTAAAAATCTCTGCATCCTCTTTTAAGGAAAAATACTACTTAGATTTAGTACTCAATGTTAGAACCAAAAATCAGTGAACAGCTTACTGTTCACCTAATAATTCTTCTAAAAATTTCAAATTTCAGAACCAAACTTTAATTGTTCATAACTTAATTCCAAATCTATTTATCCAAACAATGCATTCTAATACTTATTTTAAAGCTTATAATATGTTCTAAATGCTCACAAAATCTCAGGGACAGAGGGTATAATTAGCTATTGCTTTATCTCTCATGAAACCAGAGACTCAAATCAGTTTTTTTTAACTAAATCCTCCTTTAACCATTAATGCATTATCGCCACAACAATCAAATTTATTCTACTTAGAAATATCTATTCCTGATTCTTTTCTTACATAATCTGTGGCAGTTATAATCCTCAATTTCTTCACAATCAAAACCAGCAAGTAAAGATAATAAATCAATTCCCTAATTCACATACCAAGCACTTTCATTTTCCTATAATTTACATCAGCACCATGTTTGACATTTATAAACCTCCAGTACCCAAACAACAATTCAATCACCATCTAAACAATTCGGACAGCAATATGTTTACCACTCCAATATGAAGAGAAAATTCGCTTCTGGTCGGACCACTGGGTAGGTGATTTGGGACCACTGCGTCTTCTATCTAGTGCACCTATAACTACTCATGAGCTTCCCATACCCCTGAACTCTTTTGTTACACCAAGCGGAGAGTGGAGATGGGACCTTTTTGCACACCTATTGCCCCAAGATGTCATTGGGAATATCCAACAGATCTATCCACCAACCAGGGAAGACCAGGAATGGCATCTTAATGGGAAGAATGGATTCTCAGTTCAGTCGGCTTATCGCTTTCTTATGGAAAATGAATGGCATGAAAAGAATTCGCGCTGGGCTCTTGCGTGGAAGTGGCCAGGAGCTCAACGTTTAAGAACTTTTCTTTGGTTGGCCTTGAGCAGTAAACTGCTTACTAACTGTGAAAGGCATCGGAGATACATGACTGCTACTAACCAGTGCCAGATTTGCCACGTTGGAGGAGAGGATATTAATCATGTACTACGGGACTGTACACTAGCCAAGGCTTGCTGGAATCTAGTTGTCCCAACTCACCTCCAAGCAGAGTTTTTTCACAAGTCGTACGAGGAATGGTTTCCGGAGAACCTGCACCCCAGGAAGCGTCACTCAACTTGGCATATCATGTTCGATATTCTGTGCTGGAAATTATGGCTTGCAAGGAATAACCAACTATTCAATCAAGAGCGAACCAGTGCCCAACAACTAGTTAATGAAGCTCTAGCCCTTACGGACTACACGATTAATGTTCAAGGCTTCCATGGAACTTTATATGCGGCCTCATTCCCCCACTTAGTTTATTCTGCTTTTTATACTAGACATTGATGTACATATTTAGACTTTAATATAATTTCGTTTTACTAAAAAAAAACTTCTAAGGCAAACTCTCACCTTAACTCTTAATTTTTTAACGAAATGGCATAACACTGCTCAATTTTAAAGCTTTTAGGGCAAAATTATTTTATTTAGAAATTTCTGAGGCAACATTGCTTCTAAAAAATTTCTGAAGCAACATTGCTTGTAACAAAAAACTTCTAAGGCAAACTTACTCTTTAACCTTTAGTTTTTTAACGGAATGTGGCAATTTTATTCAATTTAAAAACTTTTAAGGTAACATTGCTCTTTAAAAAAACTTTCGATGCAACATTGTTTTTGAGAGAAAACTTTCAAAATTTAAAAAATTGAAAGTTGTTGATTGAGTATTTTTATGATTCTTAATATTTCTTAACTGTCTTAGTGTGTTTGGCATCAATATATTAATTAATAGTGTAATTTCATAAACTCTAAAAATTCATTACTAAATCAAGACAATGTACAGAAAGTCATGATATATTTTTGTAGAAATTAAAATAAGCAACGAATCTATGGAAAGCTAATTAAAATGCTGAAACTCCTAATTATTAACGAATCAGTAATTACAAGTGAAACAGAATCAGAAAAGTTGATTGTGAAGCCATCCTTCAGAACCAATGAAGCTCATGTTAGCCATTTGCTCCACATATAATAAATCAAGATCCTTTTTGGACCAGCTCACTCTTTTGGATGTCTTATACCCAGGCCCAAAACACCCAAAGTCGGCAAATGTTACCCAATTCCTGCAAAATTTTAATTCAGAATTATAAAAAAGGAAAAAAAAATCATTTTTTTAATTCAATTTCATGGTCATACATATTAAACATCCCATGATTTTGTTAAATTTTGAATATTTATCCCTTTTATTTAAATGTTAATAAAAAATTTTCTCAATTTATATTTAAAGGATCATAC
>QFDD01012163.1:0-11546 GCA_006871305.1 Vachellia collinsii
CTTCTTGAACACTATGGTTTTCTCCTACAAGAAAATCCAAATGACAAAATTTTTATTACTCTTGAATCTGCTGTGTATTCTTCCAGTTCATGGCCAAAAGAGTCGCTCTATATTTGCCATGACGGGAAGCCATCGTTCGCGTTACTGTTGGCATTGAGGTTGTGGGCAACCCCTAAAAATAAGCGCAAGTCTGTCGGGCATCTTGTGTATTCTGGTTCTCAGTTGTCTGTGGACAATGAAATTGTTGTCATGAAATGGCTGTCAAAAACTTGTGATTCTGCACTGAAGGGTTTGCCAACGTCAATCGATGATGACGCAATACTGCTGAATGCAATGGATAATAGTCAAGATTTTTGTAGTTTCATGGAAATCACCAAGCTCTTGTCCTGTAGGGATGAGATTTGTGCCTTTTTGCAAGTTAATAATCTGCAAGATGGCCATGGTTTAACTGATAAACTTGTATCCAGAAAAGCTAGAAGGTCCATGGACAAGTGGAAATTGGCGGTTCAATGGCGGCTTAGGTATAAAAAAGCCCTTTTGAATTGTATCTCTTGTTGCAACGAAATACTCGAGTCTCTTGACGTAATGAAAATAGTGGCTGTAGCTTAGCCTGAGGTTTCTCTTATGTGGATATGGAAGTTAATGAAAGCTGGTAGATGGATTTTCTTTTCTTTTTTTGTTTTTCCTTTTTGGGTAGATCAATGAGTGTTTCAAAGATGTGAATTATTGACAAATACCACTTCAATATGCATTAAACCGTTTCTTAGATTGTTTCTGTGGTTCTTGGTTTTTTTGCCAACAGAATGTTTCTATGGTTCTTGTATAATTTAAGTCGCTTTGAAAAAAGTTAATGGCAGTGATTTTTTTTCCCCACAGATGGTGTTATTAATTGTATTGTAGCAACATTATTGTATGCCCAAAAACTGGCCTTGGGCCCGACCGGCCCAATCAGCGTCAAACAGCCCAGTTGGCTGCACTGATCCAGGATGGAATCCAGCAACTGTCCCTGCGACCAAGACTTGCTGGGAGACCTGCGCCTGCGACCGCTTACCCAGCGACATCAACGTTCGTCCGCGGTCCATGCCCCCGAGGATGTAGGACCAGGCTGTTGTGATCCACGGATTTAGCATCCTCGCTGCCTAGGTTCCCGGAGCCACGTTGTAACTACCCAACGGCTAGGCGACTACGAAGTACATTATTTATTCTGATTAATCTGTAACGAGAAAAAACAACTCTCTGGAACTGAGAAATTTCCTTCTTTCCGAATTCAAATCATTGTAATCCACTTTGAGAATCAATACACGCCTGCAGGAAAAGTCACTAAGATCATCTTTTTACTTGGTTTCGTCCCTGAATCTGGTTTCGCACTGTGTTTCCCTGCCAAACACTGTTGGCTACCCGAACCTTTCTTGAATCTCCGGTTCACCTAAAATCCGCACAAACATTTTGGCGCCGTCTGTGGGGACCCAACAGTACTGCTACCGTCCATAGTGTGGCATCTGATATCAGGGATCGCTAACCCTTTATCTTTCTTGTATTTTTCTTCCTATTGCCGTTCCTAACCATGACAGGAAAGACGCCTACCCCCGCGCAACCCGTAGGTCCAACCTTAGCAGAGCTGGCAGAGTTGGTGAAAAAACAGTCAGCCCAAATTGAGGACCAGGCGAGGAAGGCTATGGAGCAGGAAGAGAGACATGCAAAGCAACAGGAGCTTCTGCAGCGTCTGGAGGGCGAGAACTCTACTTTGAAGGAGCAAGTCGCTACTATCACCGCAGGCCACCCTCTGCAGCATAGCATGCAAACCACTGACGGTGATAGACGCCGCGGAGCACCCCTCGGCTCAACCTCGACAAACTCTCTTAACACGGGTAACGGTATCTCGATGATGCGAATGGCTGACTCACCGCCTGGCTTGGGTTCTCATACAGGACACGAAGACCACCCGGGGGGACAGAGGCGCGACAGCACAACTGGGGGACGGAACTTGGAGAGTCTGTTCGACGCAACTATGCAACCAGTAGAGGGCACCAGGGAGGGGTTCGATGGCCCGCCGGTCGCCGGTGATAG
This sequence comes from Vachellia collinsii, assembly GCA_006871305.1. Lineage (NCBI taxonomy): Eukaryota > Viridiplantae > Streptophyta > Magnoliopsida > Fabales > Fabaceae > Vachellia > Vachellia collinsii. The sequence continues at coordinate 2,068 of QFDD01012163.1, forward strand.
AGACCCCGTGATGGCACCCCCGGCATGGCTGAAGAAGCTGCAGGAGCTGGAAGCTCTCGTGGAATGAATCCCCGGTGTCCCAACACCTATAAGGAAAAGCCATCCAGGGAGCTTCACCGACTCTCCTTTCGCAGATGAGATTGCTCTGGTCGACATGCCCAAGAAGTTCACGCTCCCTCACATCAAGCTTTACGATGAGACGACGGACCCGGATGAGCACTTGGCTCACTACAGACAGCGCATGCACACCATCGCGATTCCGAAGGAGTTAAGGGAAGCGTGCATGTGCAAAGGCTTCGGATCAACTCTTGCTGGGCCTGCGATGGAATGGTTCACCTCACTGCCTTCCCAGTCCGTCACTTCCTTCGTCGACCTTAATGATGCGTTTGTCCAACAGTTCTCCAGCAACCGCAAGCTGCGAAAGCAACCCAATGATTTGTACAAGGTCATCTAACGTCGAGGAGAAACACTCCGAGACTACCTAGGACGCTTCAACCGCGAGAAGGTCCACATCACCCATTGTGACGACGACAGCGATCTCGGCTTTCAGAAAAGGTCTGCTTCCAGATTCTGACCTGTATAAGGAGCTCACAAAGTACACTTGCAACACGATGGAAGATGTCCTAGCTCGGGCGTGGGCCCAGATCAAATGGGAGGAGGACGAGGTTAATGACAGACGCCACCATGGCAGACAGGAGGAGCCAAGCGACAGACGTAGCCAAAACCCGCGACGACCAAGTAAGGTGTGGAGGGCCGAACCGTACCCTAGTTACATCTCTGAAAGACGGGGCTCAGACAAACAGGCGGTGTCCAGCGACAAAGCGCGTCCTCCCAAACTTGAAGAGCATAACTTTGCGGTGACCCCTGCAGAGCTCGTGCAAGCCCTTTCGGGCATGGGGGATAATGTCAAATGGCCCCCCAAGATCAAAAAGCCGGCTGATCAGCGCGTCGCGACGAAGTGGTGTGATTTTCACGGCGACCACGGACACAGAACCGCCAACTGCATAGCCTTGCGTTTCGAAGTGGCAGAACAGCTTAAGAGGGGTCGCCTCACCCACCTCATGCGAAAAGAGGGACGCGACAAGAAGGATCCCGCTGCCGCCCAGCCAGCTCCTGAGGAGCCTCCACGAAATGCTCGAACGGTTAACACTATTACAGGAGGTTCCGAGATAAGCGGATACACCTACTCCGCAGCAAAACGTCACGCGCGAGCTTTGGTTAACACCCAGACGCATGGCCCAATGAACTATCCCGCCGACGAGGAACCCATCACTTTTACGAGGGAAGAGATCTCGCGTGTAGTACACCCTCATGATGATGCCTTGGTTATCTCGCTGTACCTGGGAAACTTCGACATCAAACGTGTATTGATAGACCCGGGGAGCTCTGTTAATATCATATATATGCATGCGGTCAAAGAGATGGGAGTGGAGTCGCAGATCATCAAGGCCCCTTCTGTCTTGGTCTTTGGCAATGGAGTCCCCGACAGGACAGTGGTGGAAGTCATCCTACTCACTTTTGCGGCCGGCTTGAACCTCCCAGTCAAGTACCAAGTCATGGACTGTCCTTCGGCGTACAACGCCCTCTTGGGGTGACCATGGATACACCAGATGAGAGCGGTCCCGTCGACGCTCCATCAAGTGGTAAAATTCCATACGCCATGGGGGATACGACATATACAAGGTGATCAGAAGACTTCAAGAGAATGCTATCAAGCCTCCTTAAAGACTCCTAAGGGTCCCGCCGCATAGCAACCACAGCAACCCTTGGTCGCGGACGAAACGTACCATTCGTCTGGGGTCGGGCCTGTCCATGGCCCTACGAGGTAAACTCTTAACTTTCCTTGCTAGGAATTCTAACTGTTTCGCATGGTCCTATGCAGATATGACAGGGATAGACCCGGCCGTGACGACGCACAGGCTGAACGTCGACCCCCATCATAAACCCGTCAAGCAGAAACGACGGAGGTTTGCACCCGAAAGAAACAGAATCATCAACGAAGAAATCCAGAAACTCCTTGACATAGGGTCCGTTCGCGAGGTTCAGTACCCTGACTGGTTGGCCAACGTTGTCTTGGTGCCAAAGAAAAACGGTAAACATCGGGTGTGCATTGATTTCACTGACTTGAACAAAGCATGCCCGAAAGACCCTTTTCCTCTACCTCATATCGATTCTTTGGTCGACGCCACCTCTGGTCATGAGCTCCTGACCTTTATGGATGCCTTTTCTGGATATAACCAAATTCTCATGCATCCGGAAGATCAAGAGAAGACGGCCTTCATTACAGAGCGTGGCGTCTATTGTTATAAAGTGATGCCGTTTGGTCTTAAGAACGCAGGTGCCACGTATCAGCGACTGGTCAACAGTATGTTCGCGGATCACTTGCGGAAGACCATGGAGGTCTACATCGACGACATGCTCGTCAAATCCCTCCACGCAGACGATCATGTAATGCACCTCGGCCAGACCTTTTCCTTGCTCAGGCGTTACAACATGAAGCTGAACCCGGAAAAATGTTCCTTTGGCGTAGCGTCCGGGAGATTCTTGGGGTATTTGGTCTCTCAACGAGGCATTGAGGCACATCCAACTCAAATTGCCACCATTCGAGACATCCCCTCTCCGACCTGTGTGAAGGACGTCCAGCGACTGACGGGGCGAATAGCAGCATTTCGCGATCGTCAGAAAAATGCCACCTGTTCTTCGACGCCTAAAGGAAGAACAAGACCTTTGAATGGAGTGACGGACATGAGGCGGCATTGCAGGAGCTGAAACAATATCTCTCCAGCCCCCCGCTGTTAAGCAAACCATCATCGGGTGAGATGTTGTTCTTGTATCTGGCGGTGTCCCGCCGGGCTGTCAACGCCGTGCTAGTAAGGGAAGACCAGGGAAGACAGCGACCGGTATATTACACCAGCAAAACCTTGCTAGACGCCGAGACACGATAATCCCAGCTTGAGAAGTTGGCTCTCGCCCTGGTATCCGCGTCCCGGAAGCTGCGCCGGTACTTTCAATGTCATCCTATCACGATCGTCACGTCCTACCCTTTGCGGAACGTCCTCCACAAGCCCGACCTCACCGGAAGGCTGGTCAAATGGTCCGTGGAGCTCAACGAATTTGATGTCACCTATCATCCCTGGACAGTCGTCAAGTCGCAAGCCTTGACAGACTTTATCGCAGACTTCACACCTGATCTACGACCACTGGCGGACAAAAAGGCGGCCGCCACACAGGGTTGGACAGACCAAGGCGAATGGACGTTGCACATTGACGGTGCCTCCAATGTCAAAGGAACGGGCCTTGGGATCGTGCTAACTTCCCCGACCGGACAGACCTTACGACAATCGGTCCATTGTGAGTTTAAAGCCACTAACAACGAAGCAGAGTACGAAGCCTTCATCGCAGGATTGCAACTCGCCCGCGAGGTTGGTGTCGCCAAGTTGGAGATTCGGAGCGATTCCCAGTTGGTTGCGAGATAGATCGACGGCACATACCAGACTAGGGACCCGAGGATGCAAGCCTACCACGGTTTGACTAGTGATCTGTTAGCTGGTTTTGCAGAGTTCCGTGTCACTCAAATCTGCTGCGAAGACAACCAAGAAGCAGACGCACTAGCAGGTCTCGGGTCGTCGGTCGGCACAAGCCAAGGGGAGTCAGTCCCCATCATACACTTGCGGTTCCCGGCTATCCAACAGAAAATAGACTCCTCCTACTCGAATAGTTTGACGTGGGACTGGCGGACCCCCATACTAAAGTACTTGCAGGATGGATTTACCCCCGACGACAGAAACGAAGCTCGCTGGATCAAAGTGCGTGCGGCCAGATTCAGCGTCGTGGACAACCTCTTATACAAACGATCATACGCGGGACCACTCCTCAGGTGCGTCGGTCCCAAAGAAGCTAAATTCGTCCTTAGAGAGCTTCATGAAGGAGAGTGTGGTGACCACGCGGGAGGGCGAAGTCTTGCACGAAAAGTTCTCAGGTCCGGGTACTTCTGGCCAACGTTGTAGAAGGACGCCCAGGACACCACTAAGCGCTGCGATAGATGCCAACGCTTCAGCAACGTTACCCATCAGCCCCCGGAGCTGCTCCATGCAACGGCACCAGCTTGGCCTTTCATGAAATGGGGGATGGACATCGTGGGAAAGCTTCCTATGGCCCCAGGAAAGGTGGTATTTATGCTAGTCGTGACCGATTACTTTACCAAGTGGATTGAAGCTGAAGCTTTCGCGCAAATACAAGAACTTGAGGTCATCGAATTCGTATGGAAGAACATTATCTGCAGATTCGGCCTCCCAAAAGAGATCGTGTGCGACAACGGATCTCAGTTCATTGGTAGACGTTTCCGTGACTTCTGTCACAATTGGGGGATTACTTTACACTTTTCGACGCCAAGGAACCTGCAGTCCAATGGACAAGCAGAATCTAGTAACAAAATTCTAGTTGCCTCGCTCAAGAAGCTACTAGACAAAGCCAAAGGAAGATGGGTCGAAGAACTACCTTCTGTCCTATGGCCTACCGTACGACGTCCCGCACGGCGACAGGTGAAACCCCATTCTCTCTTGTCTATGGATCCGAAGCTGTGATCCCGGTTGAAGTGGGTCTCTCATCACTCCGATACGCCTGGACAGACAAGGAGTCCAACGATCAAACCCTCTGCGATCAGCTGGACTTCCTAGACGAGAGATGGGAGCAGGCAATTATCACTATGGCTCACCACCAACAGAAAGTTGCGCGTTACTACAACAAGAATGTACGTGCTAGATAGTTTAAGGTGGGCGATTGGGTGCTCAGAAAGATTTTCCAGAACACTCAAAACCCGCGCGACGGCAATCTAGGGCCAACGTACGAAGGTCCGTACCAAATAACCGGAGTCGTCGGCCAAGGGGCTTACCAGTTACGCGACAGACAAGGGCAACTAGTCCCTAGAAGCTGGAACGCTATCCACTTGAAAAGGTATTACTTCTGACGCACACTTCATGGTTGATTATGACTTTTCGAACATATGCGTCTAACTGTTTCATTAAGTTACTATGGGGTGATGACATATGTCCATTGACGCGACACCCATGAACGACTGACGCCCTGTGCTATAATGTCGGGGTCGCTACGGACCAGTCTGACCACACTGTTTCTAGCATACTTTGCTTGTCCTCTTTGAGTTAACCTTGCAGAGCAAAAGTATTGTGCACATCATGTGGTCGCCACTGGCCTTGCCACGGGCCCGGTGAACGATAATCAGCCTAACGGTCCAACGCGCCTGCTCAGGACCATCAAGGCCAGACGTAGCCCATGTTCCTGCGGACTCCATCTTCAGACAGAAGCTCTGTTCGCAACAACAGCCGGCTAGCCTTTTTACTACTCCCGCCGATGACAAGGTCAGGTCTACATTATGTGGCCGCCCACGACTCAGACGCCACCCTTCACCGGCTAACAGCGAGTCATCACGGCCTCACTTAACTCTGACTTTGACACATCTGCAGGGACGAAGGCAAATCGCTCAAGCTACTTAGCTAATTCTTGTAACAAAGGCTTACACGCCGTCCATGTACCAAGGGATCAGACTCGAAAATCAATCCCTTACCCGGCAATTGGCTATGACGCCACGTTTGTAACAATTGGGTCCTTGACCTGATTCAATGAATCACGTTTTATTTTGTAAATTCTCCTGAAGCCTTTTACGGCCATATGCGTCGAAGTTCATAACGTCTTCGTTAGCTCTTGCCTCGGCGACAAAACCAACACTACTTGGCCTTTGCAGCCACCTAAGCTAACATTTGGCTAGTCCGTTTCTAAGACAGGCAAACTAGGCTACCGCGATCTGCAGAAGAAAACAAAATCGAGCGGAGACATAGCGCTTGCGAAAGAAACAGGCACGATGGCCTGGCATATACCTTGACAACAAATTTTTACGAGGCCACCATTGGCCCCAAAATATCCACACCCATTACGGGCACCAAAATTTAGAATGGCTACATTCGGCCAAAAGAATACCCCACGCAGGGGAACTGGGATCCTAAGTGTTGGGCCCTCTGGCTTCTGCTCCATTTGCGGCGCCCCCAAGCTTTCCTTCACCTCTCGCCGCTCCTTGAGCTGATGACTCCGCCCCGGTACCTGCGTCCGCTGCCTCTGCACCCCCGCCGGCGCTGCCTCGGGAGCCACGTCGGTGCCGTCAAAGGGGTCAGGCTCAAAAGTGCGCCCACAGTTGGCTTCGTACATGTCGATGGTCTCCTGAAGATTCCATCGGCTCGACATCCCCACCGTGTGTTCCCAAAGAGCCTGAGTCCGCGCGTGCATATATGCGGTCAGCATCGAACGGCCGCAGGCGCACCACGGGAATGGCACCGGACTCATCGGCGAGGGTCGGCAACTTGGAAGAGCCTGCAACGACCGAGGGCACCATTACACCCTCGCCTTCTACTCTTCTCCTTTTCAGAGGCCCGGATGCCTCTTCTCCTCGAGAGTGATGGACGGCCTCGCCCTCACGGGCGACCATCTCAACAGGGGAAGCACGGGGAGGAGAAATACGAGCCGGAGACGCGGGGGTAGAAGTTGATAGATCTATGACACCCGCGGCAGAGGGGACGACGACGCGCGAAGGAGTTGTGGCAGTTTTGGACGTCGCCTCCGCGGACCGAAGACGAGCCTTGATCTCCCTTGAACTCAGAGCCGGCGTCAGCCTTCCCTTCGAAGGTGTAACCTTGGTCTTCATGGCCACACGCACTGCCAAAGAAAAACCTCACATGGTTACTGACCGACAACACTGGTCGCTTGCAAAGACCGTGGTCACGCGTAGAGAGAGCTTACCGTGGGGGAGTCAGCAAGATTTAGGAGGAAGCGGAAGTCCTGATTTCCTTTGGTGGCCCCCAGGACAGCAGGGATACTTGCCTCATTGGCCCCCGCAAGTCTGTCCTTACTGGGGGAAGCTGCAACAATAACAGAGCATTTTCGTCAGCGAAGTTCCACGGGAGAGTCTAAAAGTGCATACACCCAGACTTACCCTCGAGGTTCCACGAGGACCGTACAGGGGCACCGGCAGCGACCATCTGGCGAGACTCTACGAAGACCCATCGCTCAGACCAACCCCTGTTGTTGATCTGCTCGCCCGAGATCAAGGGGGATGTACCGGGACGAGGGGTCAATGTGAAGAAGCCGTCCTTCTTCCGCGCCAGATAATAGACAGAAAGGAGGTCGACGACGGAGAACACGAGGCCATCCCTCGGGTCGGCAAATGCCTCCAAAGACATCACGATGCGCCAGACGTTGGGCATGAGTTGGGCAGGGGCAATGTCGGCGAACCTGCACAGATCGGCGATGAGAGGAGGCAGGGGCACACACACCACGTACCGGAAAATTTCCACAAATAGGCTCGTCCACCCCTGGACGGGCGTGCTCGCCGACTCATCGGCACGGGGGACCCTGGCCTCGATCGAGCAAAGGGAGGGGCAGTTGCTGTGAAGGCATTGGAACTCGACCTCCGAAAGACAAGACTGAGAGGCGGCAGAACGAACAGCGGCACCGATCGCTCGAGTGCGGTGGACCAAAGTTTGAACCTCCTCTTCTCCCTCCAACTCTCGGTTGAGTGACGGCATCGGAGAACTATCCTCTGCGGAGCTTGCGCGGAGGGGAACGGAGCCGATGGAAGCGTCAGAGTTCACAGTTGTTCCAGACATGATGGGGAGTTGAAGGAAGAAGACGGTGACGGCAAGAAAAGCAAGAGTAAGGAGCAAGATTGCGGCAAGAAAGAAGAATAGCGAAGTTCGAAAGGAAACTTATGGAAGATGAAAGGACAGGTATCGCGGGAAACGTCCTCTCGTCTGGGAAAGCCGCGCTCCATCATTATGCCCTAGGAAGTCGTACTGATTCAAACCCAGCCGTTAGATACCCAACACCACGAATGGCCCAAATTGCGCCATGCCTGCGCAAGAAGCGAACTGACGCCAGTACTCGCCCAAGGCCGAACGACATCCCATTTCATACTCTTCCCGTCCACATGCCGAAGACGAGAAGAGTGGGGGATTATTGTATGCCCAAAAACTAGCCTTGGGCCCGACCGGCCCAATCAGCGCCAAACAGCCCAGTTGGCTGCACTGATCCAGGATGGAGCCCAGCAACTGTCCCTGCGACCAAGATTTGCTGGGAGACCTGCGCCTGCGACCGCTTACCCAGCGACATCAACGTTCGTCCGCGGTCCATGCCCCCGAGGATGTAGGACCAGGCTGTTGTGATCCACGGATTTAGCACCCTCGCTGCCTAGGTTCCCGGAGCCACGTTGTAACTACCCAACGGCTAGGCGACTACGAAGTACATTATTTATTCTGATTAATCTGTAACGAGAAAAAACAACTCTCTAGAACTGAGAAATTTCCTTCTCTCCGAATTCAAATCATTGTAATCCACTTTGAGAATCAATACACGCCTGCAGGAAAAGTCACTAAGATCATCGTTTTACTTGGTTTCGTCCCTGAATCTGGTTTCGCACTGTGTTTCCCTGCCAAACACTGTTGGCTACCCGAACCTTTCTTGAATCTCCGGTTCACCTAAAATCCGCACAAACAATTATGTCAAAAAAAAGTTATCAAGTCTTTGTAATATTTGAATAATATAAATTATCTTTAATGCCAGTGAAGGAGTTCGAAATTACAAATGTTTTATATTAAAGACCACTGTGAATTTTTCTTGATCTTGGTAGAAGTATATCAATATTTAAGAATTCTCATAGGTCTTAAATCGTAGTTATTCGACTCGTGTGTTTAGCATGAGGCAATCTAATGGAGGAAGTGAAAATTTTTAGAGTTAATACAATATTTAATTATTTAAGTTTACTTTAATTTTAATTTTAATCTCTCAAGTTTCAATTTATTTAAAATGATGATCTTTATAATATAATAAAAATATGGAATATTTTACCTTTCTTAAGGAATCAAAACAACTCGATTGTATTAAGCCAAATTTTTTTGATGAGTTAAATTTAAAAAAATTAAAGAAGTTGAGTTATATAAAATTTTAAGATAAAGAAAGACAAGATAACAGAATTAAAATATTTATAAAATTGTTTCCTTTCCTGCCCTTCAAATCCCTTATTTCCCAATCCCAATCCATAAAAAAAGCACTCAATCCCCGATGAAGCAATTACTCTGTGGGCCGATTCTACAGCCCACAAAAGACTAGGGCGAAAAAATAGGGTAAACTCCTAGATCCTAACCCGAACCTCATCATCTTCATCCCAAGTAATATTATATTTCGTACAGAGATGGATCAGATTCATATGGCTTGATATCTCAAAAAGAGAAAAATTGCTCGGTATAATCGACGTCGATCATCTGGGGAAATGATCATCACCTCCATCTCTCTAACCCCCCGGGTCCCATACGATACCCATTTAAACACCAACGCACAAAAACACTCAAACTGATTCAATCATACTGGATTTTGTTTCTCTCAATGGCAGATAAACGCAAAGTGGCAACAAGGCACTCACA
>QFDD01012164.1:0-10435 GCA_006871305.1 Vachellia collinsii
CTGAGTTCCCCATAGCATGTGGGTTGGCTTGAGATACAAGGTCTTTAAGTGAAAAAAAAAGCTTGTAAATATTTGAAAACTTGTTGTCTTTGGATAATTGAATTTGTTGGCCCCAGGTGGGTCTTTGGATATTTTCTGGGTCCATTGTCACCCCCTTTTTGAAATTTGATGATTAAAGTTGTTGCCAAGTAGGCTTGCCTGGTTATTTGTGTTCTTCATGGTGCGATTTTGCGTTAATGACCTGTTGTAGTTGCCTGGCTACCTTGTAATCACTTTCGTCGACATAAGGTGTCTAGGGACATGCTCATTGTGTTTGACAAGAGTGCAAGTTAGGCAAATGATCTAGTCAGCAATATGTGACTACGTTAGACACACAATAAAGTAATTGTAGACCCGTGTGGGTATGTGTTAAATAGAGTGTCACATAAGGTAAGATGTCCAGCATCGAAGCTATTGCTCTTGCGATTGTCTAAGCCGTAAGAAGCAAAAAGATTCAAAATGCATATTTCATTAAGTTCAAGGACCTTGTTCGAACATAGTTGTTAAGACACACACGAAGTCCAAGCCCAAACTTATTGGTTACTTACCTTAACTATCCAGTAGGCCCAATGTCTGTGTATTGCACATTATGTATTATAGATTTTATCTGTCTGTGCATACGTGTATTGTTGTGTAACCTAGGGCTCTCTGCCCTCATTATAAATAGAATAGTAATCACTGTGGTCACAGCGCTACATCTTATAGAGTCTCTATTTGAGTGAACTTTATCTTGGTATCAGAGCGCTACCTGCGTAGCCGCCATGTCAACCTCCTCAGAAACCCAAGGCTCAGCCAACAATACCCCAACAAGGTCTTTTTCCTAGTCAGATTTGTTTGGTCAAGCTGGACCGTACTAACTACTCCATTTGGCTCACACACGTCTTACCCACTATCAAAGGATACCGACTTGAAGGGTTCATCAATGGAACCAAACCTTGCCCTCCTCAGTTTGTCACCGAGAACGATGTTGCGAAGATTAACCCGGCGTTCGAAGACTGGGAGTCGGCCGATCAACTTCTGTTCGGGTGGCTCTTGAACACCATGACCCTTGAGGTATCATCGGAGATGGTGAACGTCTCAACCTCTGCTGGCCTCTGGAACGCTGCAAAATAGCTCGCCGGTGCTCAGACAAAATCACGGCTCCTGATGCTTCGCTCGGAGCTTCAATGCACCAGGAAGGGTGCGATGAAGATGAACGATTATCTTGGAAGGCTTAAAGGGATAGCTGAACAACTTTCTCTCGTCGGAAGTCTTGTCCCACTCCCAGATCTGATTATCCAAGCCTTGGCCGGTCTTGATGGGGAGTATAATCCGATCGTAGTTCAGCTCTCGCAACAGGCAGATACATTGAGTTGGATAGAGCTTCAAACCTCTTTATACACCTTTGAAACTCGCCTGGATCAACTTGCTCAGTTTTCGAATTTGTCTCTTTCCAGTAACAACTTTGCTAATCTGGCCAGGTCTGATGCTCATTTTAACGCTAGGAACTCTTGGCGTGGAGGAAGAGCAAACAGAGGCCGGCGTGGCAGGGGATGCTCTTTTCGTGGAGGAAGAAGCTCTGGGTACTCTGGAGATGAAGATGGTATTCCTAAATGCCAATTATGCAAGAAGGTGGGTCATAAGGTGGAAACTTGTTTTCACCGTTATGACAAAACCTTTGTACCTCCAAATGCAAATACCAGAAACTCGACTGGAAGGAGCAGCTCTGGGCTTGCTGAATTCGATAGTGCGTACTGGGCATCTCCAGAAACAGTGGCTGATGATGCATGGTACATGGATAGTAGAGCTACCAGCCACGTGACCAATGATCTAAACAAAATTGACAATCCTAGTGATCTGAATGGTAAGATGAATGTTACTGTTGGTGATGGTTATAAGTTAAGAGTTGAGAAAACTGGTTCATCAATTGTCATGAATGTGCCTAATCAGAAAGTTAAATTGGACAATGTGCTATACACACCTAAAATCAAGAAAAATCTTTTAAGTGTGTATAGAATAGCTTCTGACAACAATGCTGATGTTGTGTTTAATTCCAAGGGTGTTTGTGTGAAGTCTCAGGACACAGGGAGGATAATGCTAACCGGAAGAACCAGTGATGGTGGAATGTTCAGAATCTGTGAAGGAGCAAGGAATGCAAGAACTGATCCTAATTTTGTTGCTGCTGTTAGTACTGATGTTTCAGCTAGAAATAGTAGTAGTCTGAGTAAAGATGTCTGGCATTATAGACTTGGTCATCCAAGTGATAGAATTTTGAACAAGTTGATTAGTGATTGTAATATGAAAAATTCTACTCATAATGAAAATGCCCCTTTGTTTTGTGAATCTTGCAAATTTGGCAAGTCTCATGCTCTTCCATTTAAGTCCTCCAGTTCTCATGCCTCACAGCCCCTAGAGTTAATACATACAGACTTGTGGGGGCCTTCACCACTTGCCTCCATGGGTGGTTTTCGTTATTACATACTGTTCTTGGATGACTATAGTCGACACTCTTGGATTTACCCCTTGAGAACAAAAGATGAAGCCTTGAACATGTTTGTTAATTTCAAAAAACTTGTTGAGAACCAGTTTGATAACAAAATTAAGATTGTTCATAGTGACTGGGGTGGAGAATACCGTAGCTTCTGTAAATTGCTTAGTGATTCAGGCATCATATTCCGACACTCATGCCCCCATACCTCAGCTCAAAATGGTAGAGCTGAAAGAAAACATCGTCACATAGTAGAGATGGGTCTTACTTTGTTGGCTCAAACTAAAATGCCTCTATTCTACTGGTGGGAGGCCTTCCATACAGCCACAATGTTGATTAACAGATTGCCTACTGATGTTCTTGGTGGAATATCTCCATATTTTAAACTATTTCACAAACAGCCGGATTATGACTACCTTAAGGTCTTTGGCTCTGCTTGCTACCCCTGCCTAAGACCATATAATGAACACAAGTTACAATTCAGATCAGTCAAGTGTGTGTTCATTGGATATAGTAACTCCCACAAAGGTTACAAATGCTTGAGTCCTACTGGTCGAGTATTTTTATCTAGACATGTTGTGTTTAATGAGGCTGAATTTCCTTTCTCTACAGGGTTCATTAATAAGAAGAAGCCACTTGTGGAGGAAGAAGTTGTCCATCCAAGTGTGTTTTTCCAGCCCTGTACTTCGGGCTCTACATCAGCCTCGGATACCTCACAGTCACAGTCATCTTCCTCCCACTGTGATATTTCACCATCACATTCCTCTCCTCAAAGCAGAACAGAAAATGCTCAGCAGCAGGATTTTACAGCAGCATCGTCAAGAACAGAAACTACAGAAGATGTTGCTGAATTTGGTGACCCCCTTCCAGCAAGCTTTATTGATGAATTTGAGGCACCTCAGTCAACCACTATGGTTTCAGCACAACATCCAATGATTACTCGTAGTAAATCAGGTATTCACAAACCAAAGTCGCCTTATATTGGTGCTGTCTCCACTATTCTGACTGTTCCTAGGGAACCCTCCTGTGTGAATGAGGCTTTAAAATCATCTGAGTGGAGGAAAGCAATGCTGGAGGAATATAATGCTTTGATTATAAATCGGACGTGGCTGTTGGTACCAAATACTGGGCAGAAGAAGGTAGTTGACTGCAAATGGGTTTTTAAACTCAAACCAGTAGATAATGGTTCTATGTTCAAACATAAAGCTAGGCTTGTTGCCAAAGGGTTCCAACAAAGGCCAGGTGTGGATTTCAATGAGACATTTAGTCCTGTACTCAAAACTGCTACTCTGAGGTTCATTTTGACAGTGGCAATAACTTTTGGTTGGTCTATAAGGCAGCTGGACATCAACAACGCCTTCTTGAATGGAGATCTTCAAGAGTATGTCCTTATGAAGCAACCAGAGGGGTTTGTGTCTGTTAAGTATCCTAATCATGTTTGCTTGCTTAAGAAAGCTTTGTATGGGCTTAGACAAGCACCAAGAGCTTGGTATGAGAAGTTCAGATTAACTCTAACCGGATGGGGCTTTACTCACTCTAAGTGTGATACTTCATTGTTCTTTATGAAGCATAAGATGTCTATTATGTTTGTGCTAATATATGTGGATGATATAATTGTCACAGGAAATTCTCCCAATGCCTTGGCTTTGTTTATCAAGCAACTAAACCGTCTCTTTGCTCTCAAGGATCTCGGTTCTCTTCATAGCTTTCTAGGCATTGAGGCCTTTAGAGATGATACTGGAATTTATTTGAAGCAAGAAAGATATATTTTCAATTTGCTGGACAGGTTTGGAATGCTACAATCAAGTCCAGTACCTACACCTATGGTGGTAAACAAATACTTTTCTAAGGATTCAGGAACTCCTCTCAAAGATCCTACTGTTTACAGACAAGCTATTGGTGCTTTACAATATCTAGTTAACACTAGACCTGATATAATGTTTGCTGTGAATAAATTGAGCCAATTTCTTTCAGCCCCTATTGACATTCATTGGCAGGCAGTCAAGAGGATATTTAGGTATCTCAAGGGTACATCAACATTATCCCTTCACATAAAACCCAGTACTTATTTAACACTCCAAGGCTTCTCAGATGCTGACTGGGCTGTGTGTCCAGATGATAGGCGTTCGATTGGTGGTTTTTGTGTGTTCTTTGGAGACTCCCTATTATCATGGTCTGCAAAGAAACAGCCTGTGGTTGCCCGTTCAAGTGCTGAATCGGAATATCGTTCACTAGCCAATCTTGCAACCGAACTAGCTTGGATACAATCTTTGATCAGTGAGATTGGAGTGCATCTTAAACAACCTCCAATAGCATGGTGTGATAACCTTAGTGCTGCAGCCCTTGCCTCTAATCCTGTTTTCCATGCTCGCTCGAAGCACATTGAGTTAGATGTTCATTATTTACGAGATCGTGTTCTGAACAAGCAATTGATTGTTAAATATATTCCCTCATCAGAACAGATTGCTGATATGTTCACTAAAGCTTTATCTCATACAAAGTTCTGGAGCTTTCGTAACAAACTAGGCCTTATCAGCTCACCAAGTCCTAGTTTGAGGGGGGATGTTAAGACACACACGAAGTCCAAGCCCAAACTTATTGGTTACTTACCTTAACTATCCAGTAGGCCCAATGTCTGTGTATTGCACATTATGTATTATAGATTTTATCTGTTTGTGCATACGTGTATTGTTGTGTAACCTAGGGCTCTTTGCCCTCATTATAAATAGAATAGTAATCACTGTGGTCACAGCGCTACATCTTATAGAGTCTCTATTTGAGTGAAATTTATCTATAGTGAAGCGTCAGAGCCGTTTACAAGGAGGAGACCCGATAAAATTGTCTTGTCCCCGTAGGCATAGGAGGTATGAAAGCCTAAGTTGTGAAAGGCAATTGTGAGGCCGAATGGCTCAAAAAGAAATGTTTCGTTAAGGTCATGAACATTATGTGTACATAAAGTGGGCATCAAAGCCAATTACAAAGTCGATGCAAGTCAAGGTTGTCTTGTCCTCACGTGCATGGGAGATGTC
Organism: Vachellia collinsii; assembly: GCA_006871305.1. Lineage (NCBI taxonomy): Eukaryota > Viridiplantae > Streptophyta > Magnoliopsida > Fabales > Fabaceae > Vachellia > Vachellia collinsii. The sequence goes on from QFDD01012164.1 coordinate 5,536, forward strand.
TAAGCTTGGAATGTGAGATGTCATTGTGACCTGTTTCTACTATTGTGAAAAGTGGTGTAGAAGTCCATTTGACTAGTGAGGTCTCTCAGACAGTAGTGAAGGTGTTGTTGGACGTGTTGGTGTTTGATCAGCTGTGTCCATAAATAAGTTGGCACCTGACTAGCCTTAGTCTGTAGATGTGTTGGCATCTGATTAGCCTTAGTCCGTGGACATGTCAGCATTCAATCTAGCCATGCTACCTCAACAGATAGGATGCTTGTCGTGGGGCTTTGTCATCATTGCCGTCAATGGGGGTAGCGCCGCTTGTACGTGTGTCCCATGATCCAAGTTTATATCCTACAATGTTAGCTAAAAATGCAAGCGAAATATGCAAATGACAAAGTAGTAGTCAAGCTGGTCCGTTGTGCCCCAGACTTTGTAGCACAAGGCGTCAGTTGTTTATAGGGATAGTGTCTTATGCATGTGTGTCATCATCCCGAGGGGCCTTGATAAAAATATCAGTTGACTCTGTTTGATAAACTTAAGTGAATGTAAAACATGCACTAGAAGTTGTACCTTTTCAAGTGGATTGCATTTGCTGGTGCAGTTGCATGGAGCAGCTCTGGGGGCTTATGGGTGACGTTGTTGAAGTGTTGGCATTTGTCACAACGTTTAGATGTATCTTGGGCATCCTTCTGCAACGTTGGCCAGAAGTACCCAGGCCTAAGTACCTTCAGCGCTAGGTTCGTCCTCCAGAGTGGTCTCCACATTCTCCTTCGTGGATTTCCCTGAGGACAAACTTGGCCTCTTGAGGGCCAATGCATCTGAGGAGTGGTCTTGCGTATGACCACCTGTAGGGTTGCCTCGCATTCTTCACTCTATTCAAAGGTTTTATTCTTCCTTAAGGCGTCGAAGAACAGATGGCACTTTTCGGATGACTGCGAGATGAATCTGTTGAGGGCTGCTATTTGCCCTGTCAGCCGTTGGACGTCCTTAACGCAGGTCGGCGAGGGGATGTTCAGAATGGCAGTGATCTGTATTGGGTGTGCTTCAATCCTCCGTGAGAGACTAAGTACCCCAAGAATTTCCCAGATGCGATGCCGAAGGAGCATTTCTCCGGGTTGAGCTTCATGTTGTACTGCCTGAGCAAGGAGAAGGATTGACCGAGGTGTGTCACATGGTCATCACCCTTGAGGGATTTGACGAGCATGTCATCGATGTAGACTTCCATCGTCTTGCCCAGGTGGTCTATGAATATGCTGTTCACCAGTCGTTGATACGTGGCACCTACATTCTTTAGACCGAAGGGCATCACTTTATAACAATAGACGCCATGCTCTATTATGAAGGCCGTCTTCTCCTAATCTTCTGGATGCATCAAAATTTGATTGTATCCAGAAAAGGCATCCATGAAGGTTAGGAGCTTAGGGCCAGAGGTGGTGTCGACCAAAGAATCAATGTGAGGAAGAGGGAAATGGTCCTTCGGGCATGCCTTATTCAGGTCAGTGAAGTCAATACATACCCGATGTTTACCATTCTTTTTTGGCACAACGATGACGTTGAAAGTCGGGGTATTGAACCTCACGAATGGACCCTATGTCGAGCAGCTTTTGAATTTCCTCGTTGATGATTCTATTCCTCTCAGGAGCAAACCGTCATCACTCTGCTTGACAGGTTTGTGGTTGGGATCAACGTTCAGCCTGTGCGTCGTGATGGTGGGGTCTATCCCCATCATGTCTGCATGGGACTAGGAAAAACTGTCAGCATTCTTAGAAAGAAAGGTCAAGAATTTACCTCGCAAGGCTGGGGACAAGCCCGATCCTAGTCGGACAGTGCGGTTAGGATGCTCGTCGTTTAGGGCAACGATCTCCAACTCCTCCTCAGTGAGTGAGTCTTTGTCGTCCACGACCATCGACTGCTGTGGTTACTATGCAACTGCGCTTTTAGGTGTCTTCAGAGAGGCTTGGTAGCACTCTCGTGAGGTCTTCTGGTCTCCTTCGATCTGTCGTATCCCCCATGGCATGTGGAACTTTATGACCAGATAGAGGGTTGATGGGACTGCCTTCATTTGGTGAATCCACGGTCATCCCAAGAGGTCATTATACATCGACGGGCAGTCCATCACCTGGTACTTGATAGGGAGATTCAGACCGGCTGCGAAGGTCAGGAGAGTGATCTCCCCCATCGTCCTGTTGGGGGCCTTGTTGCCTAAGACCAGAATCAAGGGGGCCCTGATAACCTGTGATTCCACCCTCATTTCCTTGACTGCGTTTATGTAGATGATGTTAACGGAGCTCCCAGGGTCCACAAGCACACGCTTGATATCAAAGTTTCCGAGGTATAAAGAGATGACCAGAGCGTCATTGTGGGGATAGGCCACACGTGAGATCTCCTCCTTTGAGAAGGTGATCGATTCGTCGCTGGTTGGAATATCCGTTTGGTCTGCTGTTTGGACGCTAGCCAAAGCTCAGGCATGCCTCTTAGCAGCGGAATAAGTGTACCCGCTAATTTCGGAGCCGCCAGTGATAGTGTTGACTGTTCTTGCGTTACGTGGGGGCTCTTCAGGTGTTGGCTGGGCCCCTGAGGAATCCTTCTTCTCTCGACTGCCTTTTTATAGGAGATGAGTCATGCGGCCCCTCTTGAGCTGTTCCGCTACTTCCAGTTGTAAGGCTATGCAATCGGCTGTACGGTGTCTTTGATCGCAGTGGAAGTCACACCATTTGGACTTATCAAGTTGGTCAGCTGGTTTCTTGGTCTTGGGGGGCCACTTGAAACTATCCCCCATGTCAGTGAGGGCCTGCAAGAGCTCCGTTGGGGACACAACAAAGTTGTGTTCCTTTAGCTTTGGTGGCCACGTCTTATCACTCGACGTCGCCTGTTTGTCCAAACCTCATCTCTCTAATGCATTGCTAGGGTAGGGTTCTGCTCTCCACCCCTTGCTAGATCGTCGGGGGTTTTGGCTACGACGGTCGCTGGGTTCCTCCTGGCTGGTGTGATGGCATCAGTCATTAACCTCATCTTCCTCCCACTTGATATGAGCCCAGGCTCGGTCTAGGACGTCCTCCATCATACTGCACGTGTATTTGGTAAGCTCCTTGTATAAGTCAGAATCTGGTAGCAAGCCTTTCCTGAAGGCAGAGATTGCTGTCGTCACATCCCAATTGGTGATGTGAACTTTCTCTCGGTTAAAACATCCTAGATAGTCTCGGAGCGTCTCCCCCCGACGCTGGATGATCTTATACAGATCGTTAGGTTGCTTTCGTAGTTTGCGGCTACTAGAGAACTGCTGGACGAATGCGTCGTTGAGGTTAGCAAAGAAGGCGATGGACTGAGAAGGCAAAGAAGTGAACCACTCCATCACGGGTCCGGAAAGACTCGACCCAAAGCCCTTGCACATGCAGGCTTCTCTTAGCTCCCTAGGGATAGCAACGGTGTGCATGCGTTGCCTGTAATGCGCCATGTGCTCGTTCGGGTCTATCGTCCCTTCATGGAGATGGATATGCGGGAGCGTGAACTTCTTTGCCATATCAATTATGCTGAAGAAATTCACGCTACTCCACATCCGTCTTTACAATGGGACAACTGATCTGGACGAGCATATGGCACATTACCGGCAACACATGCACACCGTTGCTATTCCCAAGGAGCTGAGAGAAGCCTGCATGTGCAAGGGCTTCGGTTCGAGTCTCTCCAGACCTGTGATGGAGTGGTTCACCTTTTTGCCTTCCCAGTCCATCGCCTCCTTTGCTGACCTCAACGACGCGTTCGTCCAGCAGTTCTCTAGTAGCCGCAAACTACGAAAGCAACCTAATGATCTGTATAAGATCATCCAGCGTCGGGGGGAGACGCTCCGAGACTATCTGGGATGTTTTAACCGGGAGAAAGTTCACATCACCAATTGTGATGTGACGACAGCAATCTCTGCCTTCAGGAAAGGCTTGTTACCAGATTCCGATTTATACAAGGAGCTTACCAAATACACGTGCAGTAGGATGGAGGACGTCCTAGCCCGAACCTGGGCTCAGATCAAGTAGGAGGAAGATGAGGTCAACGACGGATGCCATCACACCAGCCAGGAGGAACCCCCGACGGTCTAGCAAGGGGTGGAGAGCAGAACCTTACCCCAACAATGCCTTAGAGAGACAAGGTTCAGACAAACAGGCAGCGTTGAGTGACAAGACGCGGCCACCAAAGCTTAAGGAACACAACTTCACTGTGTCCCCAGCAGAAATCATGTAGGCCCTCGCTAACTTGGGAGATAGTGTCAAGCGGCCCCCCAAGATCAAGAAACCAACTGACCAACGTGATAAGTCCAAATGGTGTGACTTCCACGGCGACCATGGACACTGTACAACCGACTGCATAGCCCTACGACTAGAAGTAGCGGAACAGCTCAAGAGGGGCCGTCTGACTCATCTCCTGCAAAAAGGCTGTCGAGAGAAGAAGGATTCCATAAGGGCCCAGCCAACTCTTGAAGAGCCCCCGCGTAATGTGAGAACAGTCAATACTATCGCTGGAGGCTCCGAAATAAGTGTGTACACTTATTCTGCTGCTAAGAGACACACACGACCCTTAGCAAACGTCCAAACAACATACAAGACGGATACCCCAACTAGCGACAAATCGAACCTTTTCGAAGGAGGAGATCTCTTGAGTAGTCTACCCCCATGATGACGCTCTGGTCATCTCATTATACCTCGAGAACTTTAACATCAAGCGTGTGCTTGTGGACCCTGGGAGCTCCATTAACATCATCTACATGAATGCAATTAAGGAAATGGGGGTGGAATCACATATTATCAGGGCCCCCTCAGTCCTGGTCTTTGGCAACGGGGCCCTCGACAGGACGGTGGGGGAGATCACTCTCCTAACCTTCACAGCCGGTCTGAATCTCCCCATCAAGTACCAAGTTATGGACTGC